>VWZE01025185.1:138325-197517 GCA_013396675.1 Eubucco bourcierii | reverse complement strand
TCTTACCATTCTATGATTCTATGACAGATCATCTTATCTGACTGTTAAGTGCTGTGCCACACATCTAAATGCAAGATGACTAGCTGATGGGTGGAGGTGAGATTGCAACTTCAGACTTAGTAAGCTTTCAAGTGAAGGGCATGGAGTGAAGGTGCAGGAGAGGGATTTGATTCCAAAACCTGAAATCTCTTATCCCTTTTGGAAAAAAAAAAAAAAGAAAAAAAAAAGTGCAATTAAATTCTAAATCTTGGCTTTGCTTTAAAGTCACCAGTGGAAAGGAATAAAAAAAAAAAAAATTAAAAAGAAAGAGAAAACCTTCCAGTGACCTTTCCTTTACTGCCATATTGCTTCAGAGATAAAGGGTGATTAGCAGCCACCTGAAAAACATATGCAAGGAGGGTGGCATAAAGGCTCTGTTTAACATTGTTGTGAAGCAGCAGGGGAGAGAGCTGCAGCTGCAAATGAACCTGCTTTTTGCTCAAGCGAAAGTGTTGGCACAAAGATCAGTACAGTGAGACCACAAATGAATTGCAGTTATGCTAATAGAATATGGCAGGATTAGTGCAGAGTTTTCTTGCTTAAAACTCTGTTTTGGAGCCCACAGTTTATAAACAGTTTCCTTAACAAGGAACATATATATAATATATATATTTCCTTAACAAGATATCACCTGGACATTGATTTTAGAGACCTTTAGGAGGAAGAAAGCAGTTATTTACACCTAGGTGTTGGTTTGTTTTTTTTTTTTTTGTTTTTTTTTTAATTGTGGGATCATATTTTGTTAAGAGCAGCCTGAAGACTGGATTCTCTATGCAGTTGTGGTTGAAGCTTCACTAACTTTTATTGTGTCCAAAACACTAACAAGAAACAGCAATGGCAAAAGCCTTTTTTGTTAGCGACACCCTAAGAATGCTGGTGCAGTGTCAGCTGAGGCAGAGCTACATCAAAGGAAGCAAAATCAGTCAACAGGAAACAAGCCTTGTTAAATAAATCTGTTGTTTTTTTTCTTTCATCAGAAACATCCTTTCTGGTGAAGTTATATGACTTAGAAGGATGTATTCAATGCTCTTATGTGACATACATAAGGTGTATGTTATATTGGATATAAGGCAGATATCTAAACACATTTTAAAAGTTCTCCATAGTGAATTTGTGAATGTTACTAGGGTTTGACATTGGGAATTGAAAAGTTGTCTAAACTACTGAGCATTTTCATGAATCATCTGAATGCCATAAATGTAAACTGGATTAGTTGTAGAATACCAGAAGATGATGAGCTAATTGCCTACAGAGATTTGAGACAGTTGTTCAATTCAAATAAAATATGCTTTAAGACAATTAAATCTAAAAGCAAGTGCTTTGGACAGAAACCCAGGCATTTGATAAAGAGTGGAAAAATGGCTCCTCTCTTGATGTGACCTTGAGAAAGTGTAAGAGGTCACAGAGATTGAGCATCAGTTTCCAAACACGTTTTGTAACAAGAACAAGACTAAATGTGGTTTTCTAGCATATGAACAAGGTAGAGGAATGTATGGAGGCAAATTATCTCCATCTACAGAATTGGATGTCTAGATACTGAAATATGTATATATTCATACAATCATAGAATCATAGAAGGGTAAGGTTGGAAGGGACCTCAAGGATCAGCTAGTTCCAAACCCCTGCCATAGGCAGGGACACCTCCCACTAGTACAGGTCACTCAAGGCCTCCTCCAACCTGACCTTGAACACCTCCAGGGAGGGAGCAGCCTCAATCTCCCTGGGCAACCTGTGCCAGTGCCTCATCACCCTCACTGCAAAGAACTTCCTCCTAACATCCGGTTTCAATCTCCCCTCTGCCAGTTTAAACCCATTACCCCTTGTCCTGTCATTACAAGTACTTGTCACTAGCCCTCCCCAGCCTTCCTGCAGGCCCCCTTCAGATACTGAAAGGCTACTATAAGGCCTTCTCAAAGACTTCTCTTCTCCAGGCTGCAGACCCAACTTTCTCAGCCTGTCCTCACAGCAGAGCTGCTGCAGCCCTCTGAGCATCCTCACAGCCCTCCTCTGGACCCGTTCCAACACTTCCATGTCCTTCCTGTTCTGGGGACTCCAGAACTGCACACAGTACTCCAGGTGAGGTCTGACAAGAGCAGAGTAAAGGGGGAGAATCACCTCCCTTGCCCTGCTGGCCACACTGCTCTTGATGCAGCCCAGGACTCGTTTGGCTGTCTGGGCTGCATGCACACACTGCAGGCTCATGTTGAGTTTTCATCATCTCAGAATATTCTGAGAGTCTGTATTATTTAAAAGATGTCTAAAAGCTGCAGTGTATGCAAAAAATACCCATGAAGCAATTCCTCAAACACCTGCAAAAAAAAAAATCCATGTCTAAAAAATTTGGAGGTTGATTTGTTGAAAGGTGACTTGATCATAGTGTAAATGGAGAAAATGCCATGACTGATATGTCTACTTAATGTTTCAAGAGGAAGAATTATGGAATCTGATGCTTGGAAGTTGAAAGGGGCACAACAGAGTGAGAAAGCAGAGTAGGGAGCATGGGGTGCTGAGACACACCATTGCAGTACTACCGAGTTTGTGGCTTAAAACTATTCAATGCTTTTCTCAATTCAGAAGCAGAATATAGAACCTTTCTTGGAAGATGAGACTAAAAGTGCCTGGCATACTTAATTTAAGGATGCATGTTTGAGCAGAGCATATGAAAAAAAAGTGTATCAGGGTTTGAAAAACCTGATTTGGATACGAGCTGGTCAAGGTAAGTGTTGGCTGAATATGGGTGAAAAGTTTCTAGTGACTATAAAAATAAGGGTCTAAAATATTTTTTCATTAAGAGCAACATGCTCAGATGCTCTGAGGAGGTTTTTTTCATTCATGAAGGGTGGTTGTAGCCAGGAGGAGGTTGCTTTCTTCTCTCAGGCAACCAGCACCAGAACAAGAGGACACAGTCTCAAGCTACACCAGGGGAAGTTTAGGCTGGAGGTGAGGAGAAAGTTCTTGACTGAGAGTGTCATTGACTACTGGAATGGGCTGCCCAGGGAGGTGGTGGAGTCACCATCCCTGGAGGTGTTCAAGGCAGGTTTGGGCGTGTCACTTGGTGCCATGGTCTGGTCTTGAGGTCTGTGGTATCAGGTTGGACTTGATGATCTTTGAGGTCTCTTCCAACCTTGGTGATACTGTGATATTTATCAGGACAGTTTTGTGATATAGTGTCCCACAGTAATGGATGCTGAACTTAAACCATGGAGTCTTTTTTCCCATGGAAATTCTAATGAAACACGACACAAGAGGTTAGACTGGATGAGCTTTTCAACTTCACATTCTGTGGCTTAGTAGGGTGGAATGTGCCTGGTGTGCATGCTCCCTGACAAGGACAACTGGCTATGTGAGCATTCCATTAATTTTTATCAGACCAATTCCTTTTTTGGTAGTGTTTCATACTGTGTCCAGTTCTGGCCCCCACAATTCAAGAGAGATGTTGAGGTACTGGAAGGTGTCCAGAGAAGGACGCCAAGGCTGGTGAGGGGCCTGGAGCACAGCCCTGTGAGGAGAGGCTGAGGGAACTGGGGGTGTACAGCCCAGAGACGAGGAGGCTCAGGGGTGACCTCATTGCTGTCTATAACTACTTGAAAGGAGGTTGTAGCCAGGTAGGGTTGGTCTCTTCTTCCAGGCAACCAGCAACAGAACAAGGGGACAGAGTTTCCAGCTGTGCCAGGGGAGGTCTAGGCTGGAGATTAGGAGGAAGTTCTTGACGGAGAAAGTGATTGGCATTGAATGGGCTGCCCAGGGAGGTGGTGGAGTCCCCATCCCTGGAGGTGTTCAAGCAAAGCCTGGATGGGGCACTTAGTGCCATGGTCTAGTTGGCTAGGGCTGGGTGACAGGTTATACTGGATGATTTTGGAGGTCTTTTCCAGCCTGTTTGATTCTATGATTCTTGTCTGTTTTGAAGACCACCCTATGAGAGGAGAGGGTACTCAAGACTCTGGAGTTTGAGACTCCACATTGGTACAATGCAGACAAATTTTTACAATGTTTCTGAATTTTACTTTTTTTTTTTTTTTTAACTGAATTGTAATAAATATATTCAATCAGAGTTTTTATGTGTACCTGAGTGATCCAAATCTCTGATATATCAAACAGCGAGGCTGGCATGCAAATAACCATTCCCATATGATTTCTAGTTTTTTGGTTTGATACAGCTGAAATTTCTACAGAAGCTGCCCTCTTCCTCTATTTTGGCACTCTTTTTTAAACTCCAGCTTGAACTCAGTCAGAGATTACTATAAATACAAATTGACTATGCCTTTCTCTCCACCATTTAAACAGTTGGTCCAAATTTAAGAGGGTTCTTAATTTAATTAACTTCTTTCCTTGTCATTTTCAAAACCCTTTCTCTCCAAACAAAATCTGTCTGTTTTCATCTGTGACATAGGTTAAAATTTGCATCTTCTCTAAGACTTTAATGAACCTTCTGCTACCTGGAGGCCTAGATTAACACCAATGGCTTTTCAAATGCTCAGAATATTCTGTAACTTTCTAATGGGTGCATACTGTTGGAAGCAAGCCATCAGTGTAGCAATAACCATAGGTTTGACTTAGCCAATTAACACACTTCTATATTCAGTACCTCCACCCCCAAGAATATGGTGATCACTTTTACTAGCCTGTGTCTTGCATACAAGACTGTCAAAACTTATTTCTTATATTTCAAGTCTGTAAGTTGTTTAAAGAGTATTATACTGCTAGAATCATCTCTAGAACTAAAATTATTTCACTTACGTGTTTGTCACAAGAAGAAAATACCATTATGTGATTTCAGAAACACGAGAAAATGTATGTGTTAAACTTTGGAGGGTCCAGGGGGCAAAGGCTTAGGAAAGGATATTTAGTTTATGGAACAGGCATGTGTAGAGATGTAGTTTCCTGCGTTAGAAAATCCCTCGGATTTGAATGTGTCACAGTAACAGGTAGGTATGGAGGAACATTGATTTCATTCTGAAGTAGATGCTTAGATCTATAAAGACACCAGGTTGGTGAATACCAGTTGAAACTGGGTATATGTAAGAGCTGAATATATTTGAAAATTTGAAATAGAACAACATGTATCAGAAGCCTTCAGGACAGTACAGGTGCTCCATCTGTGTATCCAAAGAGACATCTCACACCTAATTGATTTCTCTTTTACTTCTGCGAGTAGTGGTAGAAAATTGTGCTTAGCACAATCAGTTTTCAAAATGCCTGCTTGACTGAAATTAATTAGATACCACAGCATCCTCAGAATAACTTACTGTTCTCTGTTTATTAGCTAGTAAACCGAAAGGAAGGGACTGGAATTACTTTGCCAAAGCCACACATCAAGTCAAGATTAGAACTTGTATTTCTACATTCTCAATGTTGTGCTGTAACAGCCTGATTATACTGCCGGTAGTTTATCACCTTGCCAGTGCAGTATTGCTCCCTTAGGTCTCCTTCTTCCTAATAGTGCTTAACTTTCAGACCATGTTAAATGTTCACTGGAAATGTGAATGAGGGGGGGTGGTAGAAACTGTTAGTCTGACTTTTTTTTTTTTTTTTTTTTTTTTTTTTTTTTTTTTTTTTTTTAACAGAGATTTTAAAGCTACTATAAAATTTTCATTCTGTGGATGCCCAGAGCTAGCCAGCATCATACACCCAAATTAAGGTAGACCTGAATTCTTCAGAGCCTGCTAAGTACCATAGAGCTTAATTAAATCAGCAGAGCAATTGTTGGTGAGCATGTCTGAAAACAAGAAACTTTTGTTTAGCTGTCTGAAGGTGGGCACTTAAAACTTAAATTCATGACTTGACTTTCAAGTGATAAGACTCATTATCAAGAGAGAAAATAGTTTTCTATACAGTTTATTTCAGAGTAGTCTGGGAGATTTTCTTTCTTTAAAGAAGAAAAGACTGATTTCCAATATATAGTGTCATGTTCTTCAATCTAGTGAACTAAGAATAAATGTGAGGGTTGTGTTTTTTTTTTTTTTTCTTGGATGAAATTAGTTTGTCCCTAGATTTAGTAGGCAATACAGGATGCCTGTTCTTATAAGAACAAGTGATACATCTGAGAAGAATTCTTCTAGACGCAATGGGGCCATTTGTTAACACTTTCCCCAGAAAATTGGTATAACCTTTATTAGTTCTTTTGCTGCATTGGGCTGACCTGCTCCTAGCATAGCAATTTAGCAAAAAGGAAACAAGCACATGAAGGTAATGGGAGTGCAAATATACAATTAAAGCCTCTGTGTGTGTGATGGTTTGGGAGTTACACGTCCCCCGCCACAATGATTCACCCAAACTAGACTCAGCCAGCTGGAAGTTAAAGAATGAAGCTTTATATTCACAGTTTAGCACAATATACAAGCAGATATTTACAATATATTACAAATATTTACAGCTATATACAAGTTAAAAGTAATACAGAAACACAATACCCTTCCCAGAAATCAGAGTCCCCAGGAGGGGTTCCCAACCACCCTTCAACCTTCTTTCCATGCCCCCACTCTTATCCCAGAGTCTGCCTTACATGCAAGGTGAGTTGGGAGGATTGGCAAAGTGGGTTAGAAGCAGACTGGTTAGTTGGGTTACACAGATCCAAGCAGAAGAGAAAGAGACTCTGACAGACCTCAACAGACTGACTTATCTATGTTTGTGTCCTTGCTTTTACACATCTCAGCAAACCTAGAACTGAAGTAGACATCACCATTGCTTTCTTTTCACAGCCTGTAATCCATCTTATTAAAATATTCCAATTAGCTTCAAACCAACCCAGTGTGTTAATGAAGAAAACAGATAATGCCAAATGCCAAAACAAGGATTATTTGGGGCCAAATGGAAGGTTTCTGCCCTGTGTCTGACTATGAAAGCTGAGAACTAGCAACACAAAACTTTAGTGCAGAAGCAGTGCTAGAGTAGCATAGGTGAGCCCTCAACTGTGATGGGCTGACACGGAAAGAATAAACACTTGAAGCCACTAAGGAAAATCCATTTATATTCTCTCACACCTTATTCTGTGGGATGGCAGCATTAAATGTCTTTCTTTTGTCTCCTACCATGAGGATATCCAATTAAAGACCTGGCAGATTGTCTTTCATGAAACATCAGATTAGAGATGTGTTTTTTACTTGTATGTTTTCTTTCTCAAGAGGCAGTTATGAGAAAATGAGATGTTTGTGTGTGATCACCAGTCCCAGCCAGCATAGGCACTGCTGCTGAAAAACACAAAAAGAGTGAAAAATGAATAAAAGTACTGTTACAATCATCAGGTAGTTTGTCACAAACAAAATCTCCTGGGTACAACGGTCTAGAAACAGCTGATACAAGTGGCACCAAGGGGGACACCCACAGAACTTCAGACCTGGTGCAAAAAGAAGATCACCAGCACCCAACCTAGGGCTCAGAATCATGGAATCATAGAATTATAGAATCAGCCAGGTTGGAAGAGACCTCCAAGATCATCCAGTCCAACCTATCACCCAGCCCTAGCCAATCAACTAGACCATGGCACTAAGTGCCTCATCTGGGCTTTTCCTGAACACCTCCAGGGACGACAACTCCACCACCTCCCTGGGCAGCCCATTCCAATGCCAGTCAATCTCTGTCAAGAACTTCCTCCTAATCTCCAGCCTAGACCTCCCCTGGCACAACTGGAAACTCCGTCCCCTTGTTCTGTTGCTGGTTGCCTGGAAGAAGAGACCAACCCCACCTGACTACAACCTCCTTTCAGGTAGCTGTAGACAGCAATGAGGTCTGCCGTGAGCCTCCTCTTCTGCAGGTTGCACACCCCCAGCTCCCTCAGCCTCTCCTCACAGGGCTGTGCTCCAGGCCCCTCACCAGCCTTGGCGTCCTTCTCTGGACACCTTTCAGTACCTCAACATCTCTCTTGAATTGAGGGGCCCAGAACTGGACACAGGACTCAAGGTGTGGCCTGACCAGTGCTGAGTACAGGAGCAGAATAACCTCCCTGCTCCTGCTGGCCACACTGTTCCTGATCCAGGCCAGGATACCATTGGCACTCCTGGCCACCTGGGCACACTGCTGGCTCATGTTCAGCCACTTTCTACCAGCACCCCCAGGTCCCTTTCTTCCTGGTTGCTCTCCAGCCACTCTGTTCCCAGCCTGTAGTGCTGCTTGGGGTTGTTGTGGCCAAAGTGTAGAATCCAGCACTTGACCTTGTAAAATCTCATCCCGTTGGTTTCTGCCCACCCATCCAACCTGTCCAGGTCCCTCTGCAGGGCCCTCCTACCCTCCTGTTGTGCAACAATCCAAAACAAGCCAAAGGAGTGGGAGGAGAAAAGACCTGCACTCATAAATCCAGTGCCAGGCTTTAGAGGAATGGAAGAATTAACACCGTGTTATTCTGTACTCTTCCCCTGTTTACAGCTCCATATGAAGTCTCTGCATTGCTAACTCATTGTTCTGCTGGGCTACATAACGGCAGCTGTGCTTAACAGAGATCAAGATGAGACCTCTTCCCTGTTCCTGAGTTGCAGTGAATCTCCCTGCCAGTGGTGCTGGTAGCCCGGTTGTGGTCCCTGGCAGCCCATGCCCCAGGGTCTGCTCGGTGTGTGGAGGCAGTGGGAAGCAGGAACAGCAGCCCTGCTGGCTGATCTGAAACCAAACACAGGGGCTACCAGGCCAATTTCTCAGTGTCACAATGGGAGGATACAATCTGATGTGTTTCACTGTAGAACCTGACCAAAGGCAGCCCAGCAGAGCAGGTGGGCCTGCTGGGGTGCATTTACTGGTGCAAGTAACACCTTTTCAATTCGTGTTTCCTTGGCATCGGTGCCAGTCAGGGAGATGCTGTCCACCACAATCCAGCATGTTCAGCCACTCCCTTGCAAACAGCATTACAACTATAAAACCAGCTATAAGCAGAGCATATAAAGCAGCCCTGTAATTACAGTGAATTAGTGGTCCTTTGCAGTGTGGATATAACCAATCATGGGCACACAGCAATTATCCCTACTGCATGCAAAGTAAAGCAGAAGGTTGTGACTACCCTAAGGATATTTTTGTTTTTTAAAGCTTCTTTCTACCCAGGATGATGGCTAGAGAGCTGTTTACACTCTCTGTTACAGAAATGACTTCTTTCTCAGCATTACTGAAATACTGGACAAAAAGTAAAATCTAATTAACTAAAGTTTCCTTCCTCTGACCTGTGTTTTAAGTAACCTTGCACACAGGGATTTTACCTGTTTTCCCAGCCCCTCAGTCTGATTAGACAAGAAAGCAAATTCAGGGGTTAGATATAGTACTATTTAAATGAAATCACATCAGTGTCTGTGACTCCCTTTTAAGCTTTCTTACTGTCATACCTAAATAGATAATACATTACATCTGAGATCTCATTCTGAGCTGTCTGCTCATTCAATGAGACATCAGAATTAGACATCTGACCTTGAAGTGCCCTAGCAAAATATGCTAGGTTACATCTAAATTAACACATTTCCACAGACCATGAACCAAAACTGACTTTGGCAAGTGGAGAATCCGTCCTACTGCTTTATCAAGCCATGCAAAAAGTTTCTTATGAAAGAGCTCCTAGAAAAAAAAAATTACTCACAGCAAATGGAAAATTGCTTCAAACATAAAATGAATCGGAGAGATTGGAAAGCTTTCTGCATTTGCTCACTGAACACAGTGCTGAATTCATAATTTCTGAAGTAAACTGACTTCAGCCACAAGTGTCTGCCAGGGTGCTGTTTCTGACAGGTAGCAGTATCACTGCCACAGTTCAACAGCAGGATTGTCAGGGCACTCTTCTAGGTCCTGGGAGATGCGGATCCAATTTCAGATGCACTGAGGAGCACTTTTTGGGCTGACAGTGTTCCTTCTGGCGCTTCAAAATGATCCAGATGTATTACTGCCCCAGAAGCATCTCCCTGTGATGCGGCCAGCTGGAGCAGGCATCAGTTGGGTTCCCACATGGTCCCTGGATGACCTACGAGTTGCTTTCAATGTGCTAGGTTAAAACGACAAAGTGTGCTATAGCTGAGTTACAGCAACAATGGGGACCTACACTCAGTTACAGCAACAATGGGGACCTACACTCTTTTAATGAGGTGCTGGAGCATGAAAAGGATCCCTATACTCTTTTGATGGAATGTTGGAGCGTTAAAAGGATCCCAAACAAACAAAAAACCCCAAACAAACCACAATTGTCTCTTTTCTTAGGATGTTTGTCAACTTTATTTGCAGTAGCTGGCTTGTAAACGTTGGTCTCTAATCTACTTATTCAGAAGTTCACAACCCCAACTAAAATCTAGGTCATATGTTCTTGCCATTGGTTTCTTCTGTTCAACCTGCCCTTCAAGGCCATTGTAGCATTTTCCAGATTATTATAGTTCCAAAAATTTAAGTCTACTTATCTTAAAATCAGATTCGATTACTTCAGTTGTTTCTAACTAACCTCATTGGTCTAACAGAACTAAGATAATTTGAGTAACAGATTTCTCAGCTGCAAACTAACCTCTCCTTCCTTCATCACTTCAGTGAAATGACTGAATGACTTACATCACCACAAATACTCCATTTTTAAGCCAATCATGTTCATTATGTCTATTTAAACACCAAGCACATATTTTTTTTCTGAACCCTGTGATACTTCCTGCTTATTGTGAATGCTAGTGTGCAGGGGAGAAACAGGAGAGACTAATCTCAAACTTAGAAAATGTAACCACTGCGAAAACAAATTCTTTCCTGGAAAGCTGTCAGATCTCTCAAGAAATAGAAGCTATATCTCTTCATTTTGCATTTGTGTCCATGTCTAGTGCTCATGTCATTTATAAAGTGACCTCTCTATTTCTATACATAGCTAGACTTCTTTATGCCTTTTTTTTTTTCATGATGTCTTATTACAAGGTGCCAGTTAAAAGTCTCTTAAAAATCAGAAACCCATCCAATATGTGATCTTTCTTTATATTCAATAACAGAGACACCTGCTGTTTGACCTTGTCATCTAGACACCTGTCACTGTCAGATTGGGATTCCAAAAGGTTTTCATTCTCTTTGAAAGACTGCCTTTCTCACTTTTGCAGTGAACCAATGCCTTGAGAGGCCAGCATGGGCTATTGACACCTTCACAGTCACCACAGATCAAAATTGTAAATCCTTTCTGCAAATCAAGTACTGAATCAAATACTGCATCCATCTCATGAAATGCTACCTCTGTGGGAGAAAATCTACTGATCTTTCAAAACATGGAGAACCAAATCCTCTTCTTGAGTAAACTGAGACATCTGTTATCTCAACACGTGTTGCTAGATGGAATTTTCTAGCTGCAGTATGCAGGAGTTCAGACTAGGATGATCTAACAGGTTTTTTTAATATATTTTTTTTTATTATTTCTTCACCTTAAAACTGATGTCTCTGTCAATTGTTTCACTTGAATCACCTATAATTACATCAGTTGAGGTTCTGATACATCTTTTTTTCTGTTTTTTCTTTCTTTCTTTTTTTTTTTTTTTTTAATGGCAGGAACATTTTGTTTGCCTGTAATTCCATTTAGGCAACTAAAGTTGTTTTTTTTTTTTTTTTTTTTTTTTTTTAATGGCAGGAACATTTTGTATGCCTGTAATTCCATTTAGGCAACTAAAGTTGTTTTTTTTTTCTTCTTGGAGAGAAAAGGAAAGCCTGCCATACACAGATACTCTAAGTTGAATTGTTAGTAGGTCTTTGAAAGGGGACAGGAGCAGATAAATGAAAAGGTCACAGATTAATCTTGTGCTGGCTCATACAATGTGTCTAACACCTTCCTGAGACTATCATTGTCTACTCAGTTTAGTATGTTACACACATTTTGTCTGAGCATTTCTTTCATTTGAATTGTCACATCATTTTTTCCTCTCAGTTACAAAACCATGTGATCTTGAAATGGTTTATAATGGAATGCTTAGATTTATTTTTAACATGCTTCAATATTTCAAGTGCACTCAAAATTCTGAATCAAACTTGGCTAGGCTGATGCAGTTACTCAAAAAATGGTTGAAAACAAATCCTTCATTCCGTAGACTTCCAGAGAAAACCACACAAAATAAAAATAATGAAATAAAATTGAAGTCAGCATTAAAAAAACACACAATCTAAGATTAAAAATCAGATATTACAGTTGTCTCCTAAACAAAGAGAGGAAATCCTGTAAAGCCAAAATTATGGCTGAATGTAAAAGAAATAGAAGGTATAGAAATGCAGAGTTAGGGCATCCATAAATCTTAATGTGTGCCAGTGTGATAACATTAATATGCTTCAAAATCAGTCTGCTTTGATTTTGGTCCCAGCTTGAATTAATTTGAAATTGAATTTCAATTGAAATAAATTGAAATTAATTAAAATCCAATTTGAAATCTGTGATTTCAAATGAAATTGATGAGGGTTTGATTTTTATTTTTTTTTTGTCATGGTGTCATTCTGTGGTAGAATTAAAGTTATTTTGATATATTATCTCTAAAAATCTTATTTGCCATGTTTCTTTTTTTTTTTCCCCCATCTCAGTAAAAATAATTAATCAAGAATAAAGAGTAGAGAAGAAGTCACTGAAAGGTGTAAGGCAATGGTCCAGAGTAAAGAGAAGAGTATGGAAATGAATGCATGATACTGTCAACTCATCAGCTTGCCCTTCTCTTCCTTAGATTAAAACCCAAACTTTCTTTATGGTCACTGCTCAAAGATAATCTAAATATCTTCATCATCACTAAGGAATTATGAAATTAATTCATAGTATATAAGGAATGTATATTTACTACTTTAGTACTGATGAGGGAGTTCTGATTTAGATAGCTTGCAATTTGAGAATAAAAGTAAATAATTAAATACCACCACACAACAGCCTCTAGGGAACATTATCTACATTTTAAGCAGGAAGGGAAAGAAAGTTTGAACATGTTAATGAGCAGGTGCAAAGATTTACGCCTCCACTAAAAGACACAATAAACATTGTCATGATTAGATAAGTCCTTTTTTTATCTAGAAGCATTAAGGATAGGACATATGCATGCATTATATGTAGCTTTTTAATAACTCTTAGCATATTTCACCTTTACTCATGCAAATGCCTTGTCTTCTTGCTGTATTGGTGTGTTTTTTAGGTGGTTGCACCTGTTGAACACTAACATAAACCACTTATTTGGACTACATCACAAAAAAAAATAAATATTGCAGTTCAGCTTAGAAATAAGTTAGAATTATGTTAAATCATTTGTGCTTCCCTGGTTGCTTTTGCTTCAGTTATTCAACGGTAATTTGCTCTTTCACTTAGCTAAACACAATTTTGTCACCGAGTGTAATTTTTTTTGCGCCTGGGCTCACAAAGGACAAGTTTCTGGACTGTAATTTATGTAACTATTTTCACCAGGTAAAGAGTTGATTCTGCTTTTAAAGCAAGTTTTGGAATTAAGTTGGCACCAAAATCATTATCTGGTAAGAATAAATTTCCCGAGTTCAGACTTTACTCTTATTAGAATGCATGAGGCTTTTTTCTTCCAGGGGTAAAACAGCAGCATAAACACTTGCATTATAAATCTCAACACTGCAGATGCAAACTTACTTTTCCTTATATCATATGGATGTGTAGGATGTCACAGCTTATTCCCAGGACTTATTTTAATTCTTTGACTGTATTGAGTATTTCACCTTTGTGAATTAAACTTAAGCAACTATACAATAAATGAATTCTCATTGGTGATCAGCTGTGCTTGTTGCTTAGTCTCAGCAACAGCTACTGCCCAGAAGAGGGAAGCTTAAACAATAATTATTATTCTTTTTCCCCCCTTCATTCAATTCCTAGTCTTTTCTTAGGTAATATATTCCCTCTGGCCTGAAAACCTATTCTCCATGTCCTCTGGTTTGAGTATTGCAAGTGCCTTGAAAATAAATCAGTTTAAGGAGAAGAAAAAAAACCAGCCCAAAACCTCCAAAATCATTGATAGCATAGTCAAGCATCTCTTGCTATTTTACCTCAGAGGCCCTTTTCAATTCTTAATAAGGGTACTGCAATTCCTGATCTTCTGGACTACAGTGTCATTAGTAAAAGAAAAAGAAAAAAAAAAAAAGCCCTTTGGCATTAAAGGAATGTAAGGAATATGAAAACAGAGAAATAAAACAGCCTTTTATGAAATAACTGTAAGGTTTTCTAGGATAACGTTGGAAAATAATTTGGAAATTTGGGAACCAGCATGGCTTCACCAAGGGCAGATCTTGCCTGACAAATTTAGTGGCTTTCTATGATGAAGTCACAGCGACAGTGGACAAGGGAAGGGCAGCTGATGTCATCTACCTGGACCTGAGTAAGGCATTTGACTCTGTCCCACATGACATCCTGGTCACCAAACTGGAAAAACATGGACTTGATGTGTGGAGCACTGTTGGATAAGGAATTGGCTGGATGGTCGAACCCAGAGAGTGGTGATCAAGGGCACAATGGCCACCTGGAAACCAGTGACAAGTGGTCAGGGGTCAGTGCTGGGACCAGTGCTGTTTAACATCTTTGTCAGTGACATGGACAGAGGAATGGAGTGCACCCTCAGCAAGTTTGCAGATGACACCAAGCTGTGTGGCACAGTCGACTTGCTAGAGGGCAGGGATGCCATCCAGAGGGACCTGGACAGGCTGGAGAGTTGGGCCCAGGCCAACCTGATGAAATTCAATAAGGCCAAGTGTAAGGTCCTGCACCTGGGTAGGCACAATCCCAAGCACAAATACAGGCTGGGTGGTGAATGGCTGGAGAGCAGCCCTGAGGAAAAGGACCTTGGAGTCTGGGTTGATGAAAAGCTCAACATGAGCCTGCAGTGTGCACATGCAGCCCAGACAGCCAACCGAGTCCTAGGCTGCATCAAGAGAAGCGTGGCCAGCAGGGCAAGGGAGGGGATTCTGCCCCTTTACTCTGCTCTCGTCAGACCCCACCTGGAGTACTGTGTGCAGTTCTGGAACCCTCAGCACAGGAAGGACATGGAAGTGTTGGAGCGGGTCCAGAGGAGGGCCACAAAGATGATCAGAGGGCTGCAGCAGCTCTCCCATGAGGACAGGCTGAGGGAGTTGGGGCTCTTCAGCCTGGAGAAGAGAAGGCTTCGAGGGGACCTGATAGTAGCCTTCCAGTATCTGAAGGGGGCCTACAGGAAGGCTAGGGAAGGATTATTTACAAGGTCCTGCAATGACAGGACAAGGGGCAATAGGTTTAAACTGGCAGAGGGGAGATTTAGACTGGATGTTAGGAGGAAGTTCTTTACAGTAAGGGTGGTGAGGCACTGGCACAGGTTGCCCAGGGAGGTTGTGGATGCTCCCTCCCTGGTTGTGTTCAAGGCCAGGTTGGATGAGGCCTTGAGTGAGCTGTACTAGTGGGAGGTGTCCCTGCCTATGGCAGGGGGTTGGAACTAGATGATCCTTGAGGTCCCTTCCAACCTTACCATTCTATGATTCTATGATTCTATGATTCTATGATTAAATTTCCTGTTCCTTAAAGAACCAAAGTGGAAATTTTCTGAGGACACAACGTGCCCAGATGTGGATAAATGTGCATTTTCCTGTGTAACTCTTCATTTGCTAACTTGTCTCTGTGTTACAGTACTAAGATAATATTTAATTCTACATAGGCAGCACTAAAAAAGGAATCTCTCTCTTGTTTTATTTACATCTCATCTGCGAACATTTGTCATTAATAGTGACCAAGATCTAGGGCTTCTCGTGATGTGAATGAACACTTTTGCTGTTGCTCTTATAATAATTCACTTACAGAAAGTTCTCTGCATCCCTGATGATCCACTATAAAATCAGTAAATACAAGTTTGTACTTTCAAAGATGTTTACTACCAAAATGTGGGTTTGTAATTGCAGATACGAGCCAAGAAGTAATCTTTTTAGTAATGTATGAAGAACATTTATTCTTTCACAGGGACATAGTGCTTAAGCATGCCTCTTGTGATCAGGGATCTGGACTATCTGGGATACTGAAAAACAGTATATTAAGGGTAGCCCTCATGGCCTTCAGCAGCTGCCTTCTGGAAGGGAGAAACTCCTGAGACATGGATAGCTTGATACAAACTGGAAATACATGGTTGTCCTCTGGTACTTCTAAGAAAATTTTGCTCTCTAAGAATTCTTATTTTATTATTTCTAACAGTCATTTAAGTACAGGAATTGCAGAATATTTTCTCTTGTTAAAGCCATTCTCTTCCTTTGAATATTCTAGTTTACCTTTATGTATCCTGCTGCCAGCAACTGAGGGACTTAACGTAAAGGATGTTTAGACAAGAGGTGTAGCATAGAAACTTGAGCTGTGAAATAACCATGAGACAATATAATCATGAAACGAAATAACACTGAAATAACCATGGAAAGTCTCTTTACCTGTCATATAATTCCACTTCCTACTGATAAGACATGCAGTGAAAATGCTGTATGCCAGTAAATACAGAGAGCTGTACTTTCACAGTGGTCCTGACATTACAATAACATTATAGCAACATGCCAGACATAATTGGAACTCTAAGGCATCTTGAATTTCAAGAGTGCCATCATCTGCTCTTGATGGTTGTTTGAACTTAAGTACTGTTAATTTTTTCATATTGTTTCCCTTTGGTCTGCATCCCAAAAGCCCATGATACGGCAGTAACAAACTTTTGATCTTTTCAGATCTGTGAAGGGTTCTGGGTTTACCAGCCTAAGTGCCAGCAGTGTTTCCTTGGAAGTCTGGCACTTGAACATCAATCTTGTGTCATTTATTTGGGCTATTGTGTAGATCTGATACACACAAATTCCTTACAGTTGGCATCTTACCATTCTATGATTCTATCTTCTAATAATCTGCAAATGTCACTTCATTTATGATTACTGACAGCATCTTTGTCTGCAATGCCTCCTTGGTTTTGGGTACCAGGTTTCTTTTGTTGTTACTGAAAGATATTTTCCTCCCTCACATTGACTATGTAAAGATGCACATCTGCTTTTGTTCATTATGCCATGCATTTCAGCTTTGTTTTTCTGTACTTCTTCTTTCCTTGGCTATCTCTCAATCTTTGTGTTCAGAATTGAACAGAACCTGATATACATTGAGCCAATTACTGTCCTGTCTTGGGGACTCCACTGGCAGTTCAGCCACAGTACATGGAGCACTGTATAATCCTGAGAAATGTCACCCATTCTTTTTCCAGGACAGGAAAAATTACCAGCACAGCGAGTAAGTGTTTTAGCAGATACCAGAAGATTCTGAAGTGATTTTCTTGACTGTCTTTTCCCAGTTCTTGTCACAAAGAGTAAAAAGATAAATTCAAGGGTCTTCAGTCCAGGGCATCATAGAATCATAGAATCATAGAATCATAGAATGGTAAGGTTGGAAGGGACCTCAAGGATCATCTAGTTCCAAACCCCTGCCATAGGCAGGGACACCTCCCACTAGTACAGCTCACTCAAGGCCTCATCCAACCTGGCCTTGAACACCTCCAGGGAGGGAGCATCCACGACCTCCCTGGGCAACCTGTTCCAGTGCCTCACCACCCTCACTGGAAAGAACTTCCTCCTAACATCCAGTCTAATCAGCTATCTAATCCAGTCTACATCAGCCTGGTACCTGTTTAAAGCAGGAATGTATTAAATTTATAGTAGATAAGTTCCTGGTACACAAGAAACAAACATCCTGTTGGGGTCATATTTATCTGCTGAACTTGTTCACCGTGCAATAGTCTTCTATTTTTTTCAGGACACAGGTAAAAGATATTCTACACCATGATAGCTTCAGCTGTCACTGCTGCTAGCCAACAAAAGTTTGCAGGATGAAACCTGGTTCACACACAGCTGGCTCTCTGCAGAGTAAATGGTGGCAATGATTCACTACAGGTTGCTCTTGGTGCTCACACAGTGTGCCATGGTCAAACGTACACTCAGGCAAAATCTGACATTATTCAGCAGAAAGAAGAATAAGGGAGATCCCTAAAGTGGCTCACAATGCTGGACTCCTTCCCCATCACACCACACCTGTGACACCTACCCCATGACATCTCTCCTGGCATATGACAGGGTTGGTGATGACAGGTAATAGTGACTGAGCACTGCACTCAGGTGCTGAAGTGAGAGCACAAGTGGTGTATAGATTACATTCAAATCCTGCTTCTTGCAGGTAAATAGAAGTGGAACTTGACTGGTTTTTAGAAAAATCATGTCCCATACACTGGCCTTTGCTGGAGGCAAGGGAGAGTGGTACTGGACAACCTACAGATCCTGGCAGAGAGGGCCAATGTCATCTTTCAAGCATGTGCTCTTGCCACAGGTCAATGCATTACATCTCTCCAAGTGTTTAGAAACTATCTTGGGCCAGGGATTTCTCATTAAAACTAAAAAGCTCACAAATAAATACTAAAGATGATTTTATCAGATGGAATGCTATTTTCTGCAGCATCTCCACAACATTAGTCCCAGACTATCGATGGGGTCCACTCTACACTAAAATCAACAGCTTGGCAATTGGAAAAAAGTGCTGTGTTGGCTCTCAAAGAAAATGTGATTTGCGAAGCTCTTCAAGGTTTCAGTCCAGGAGTTTTGTTTCAAATGTGCTGCCTCCAACACTTTTAATTCTTGGATCAAAACAAAGTGCTCCTCTAATGTGACATGTCATTTTGCATGCTGTTCTGGTGGGTCCATTGCTCTTATTATTGTCTTTCTAGGAATAATACCAGTGCTGGCTGGAGATTTGGAAGATTAGCATTAACATGATAGAAAAGACGAGGGCAGCTGTTTCATGATGGCATTTAGATAGATGATCTGTCTGCTGCCTAATCACCTATCATCCACATATCCACTCAGCACAAGGCAACCTGGTAAAGAGGTTTATGTGAGAAAAACCCTTCATATCTCTCTGCTTATCATACTTCCTCTCCCACAGAGAGTAAAATTATTGCTGTGTAATTTCTCTAGCCACACCAACAGCTTTCTTCAGTCTATTGCTGTAAGATAAAGTCTGGCTCTAAAACTGCAACATCAACACTCATATTTAATACATTCTATAATAGTGCATTCTCAGGCACATGAAGCAAATAGAAAGGCCTTTATGGTTAAGAATTTATACATAAGGGTACTTATTTCTAATAATTCATAAGAGTTTGTGAGATTCTCCTGTTGTGATAGGTGTAGTCACGATGATTGTGATATCAAATTATGATAGCTGTGAAAGGCTCCCTAGAAAGTCAGGAGCTCAAATACAGTTTAATTTTAGCTGAGTCTATAAATATCAGGAGCCCTCTGCAATCTCAGTCTATTTGTTATGAATTTATTATGAAGTCTACTGTCTCAGTTATCACTATTGCTGGGTGTGATCAAATTCTCTGGACAAAGAGAACCTAGTGACTGAGCAATACTCAGATTCAGTTGTGGTTGAGTTTCTTTGTTTGTCTTAACCACTTTGAAAGAAAATTTTAACCAACCATAGGGCAAAAATGTAACCAGGTCTGAAGTCAAACAGCATAAACAAGATTTTTTTAGGGCAAAGTAAAGGTCAGTAAAGGAATGGAATTGTAGGAGTTACAAGCCCTATGAAGAGAGGCTGAGGGAGCTGGGATTGTTTAGCCTGGAGAAGAGGAGGTTCAGGGGAGACCTTCTTGCTGTCTACAACTACCTGAAGGGTGGTTGTAGCCAGGAGGAGGTTACTTTCTTCTCTCAGGCAACCAGCACCAGAACAAGAGGACACAGTCTCAAGTTGTGCCAGGGGAAGTTTAGTCTGGAGGTGAGGAGAAAGTTCTTGCCAGAGAGAGTCATTGCCTGCTGGAATGGGCTGCCCAGGGAGGTGGTGGAGTTAAATTCCCTGGAGGTGTTCAAGGCAGGTTTGGACGTGGCACTTGGTGCCATGGTCTAGTCTTGAGGTCTGTGGTAATGGGTTGGACTTGATGATCTTTGAGGTCTCTTCCAGCCTTGGTGATACTGTGATACTGTGAGTTTTCACTCAAGTAGAAAACTCTTAATTATACAGCAGATTTCAAAGAAAGGAGACTGGAAGCTATTACAATTCATCTGCGTTCAGTGCTTCAAGCCCTGTACCAGCCCAGCACTGCCATGCTTTCTGTCTTTTCAGGATACAGAATTTCACCTGCAGAGAAAGCATGTAGCCAGGATTGACTAAAGCCTGGGCCTGCAGAGATCCCCCCTTCCTCCTCAACTCTTGCAAGAACCCTTCTTGCAAGAACTGCTGCACTTCAAAAACTTGTGTACCTCTTAAAATCCTCAACCCTCTTCACTTTTACTTCTTAATTGAGGGGAAAGAATAAACTAATGAATAAATATTGTAAGACTAATGAGTAAGAATTGTGTTTTCCTTTCTGTAATGATTCGTTTGCTTGCAACATATCATTCAGCTACTTCACAGCATTGTACACAGGGCTTCTGGCATGGAAAAACCCCAGTAAACAAGGCAAACAAAATCAGGCTTCATGCTGTGTGGAAACTGACTTGTTTATGGTGGTAGCTTAGTAGATAGTTTCTTTAAAGAATACCTCTGCTTTAACAAGATTTAAAATTCTGTGTATTATGATTATTTTCTTCCAGCTCCTTGTGCTTTTGTTAAATTTTAAGAAGTTGCTTGAATAATGCATGATATCACATGAAGTGCAGAGTAAATTTGTTAATCAATGAGTATGAAATTAGAAATGAAAATGGGATAAAAACACCTTTTCAGTCATGTACTCCATATCCCTGTCAGAAGGTGGGTTTTCCCTCCGTAATCAACAATTTGTCCTGTTCTTTTTTCTTTTTTTTTTTTTTTTTTTTTTTTTCCAAGTGTAATAAGAACTGAGAATTTCATCATTGCATTTGTGGGAATGAACTGGAATTTATTCTTAGTGAAAAGCCTGCATTTTACCATGCTTTGTGCACAGTATTTAAATATCTTTTAGATATGCCTCCACAAATGACATTTTGTGCAGCTTGTTTTGTATAAATGTGTCCATTTTTCCCATTGGCATTAAATCTCTTCAAATGTAATCCAAATCTGCTATTTATGGTTCAGAAATCTGTGGGAGTTTTGCTTCCACACAGTGAGATATGCTAAATAATTAAAACCTAAAATGCTTTTCAGAGAAGCCTTTTTGAATCACATCTGTTACTTCTTGCAGGAATTTTTGCCTTGCAGATGTTACTTTTTTTTTTTTTTTCCTCCTTGTGTCTTCTAGGGTGCTAATGATGATTTAATCCTATTCCAGTTACCATTAATAAAGGAAATCTTCACTATAAGCCTGTAAACTTGCAGAAGGACTCTGTTACAAGACACCAAAGTGACAGTTGCACTGCTCCCAATGTCCACTGGAATCACAGAACAGGAAGGGTTGGAAGGAGATCATAGAATAGAATCATAGAATGGTAAGGTTGGAAGGGATCATCAGTTCCAACCCCCTGACATAGGCAGGGACACCTCCCACTAGTACAGCTCACTCAAGGCCTCCTCCAACCTGGCCTTGAACACCTCCAGGGAGGGAACAGCCACAACCTCCCTGGGCAACCTGTGCCAGTGTCTCACCACCCTCACTGGAAAGAAATTCCTCCTAACATCCAGTCTAAATCTCCCCTCTGCCAGTTTAAACCCATTGCCCCTTGTCCTGTCATGGCAAGACCTTGTCAATAGTCCCTTCCCAGCCTTCCTGTAGGCCCCCTTCAGACACTGAAAAGCTACTATCAGGTCTCCTGGATGCCTTCTCTTCTCCAGGCTGCAGAGCCCCAACTCTCTCAGCCTGTCCTCATAGGAGAGCTGCTCCAGCCCTCTGAGCATCTTTGTGGTCCTCCTCTGGACCCACTCTAACACTTCCATGTCCTTCCTGTGCTGAGGGCTCCAGAACTGCACACAGTACTCCAGGTGGGGTCTGATGAGAGCAGAGTAAAGTGGCAGAATCCCCTCCCTTGCCCTGCTGCCCACACTGCTCTTGATGCAGCCCAGGACTCTGTCACTGTCTGGGCTGCATGTGCACACTGCAGGCTCATGTTGAGCTTTTCATCAACCCGGACCCCAAGGTCCTTTTCCTCAGGGCTGCTCTCCAGTCACCTGTAAGACTGTTACGGAGTTCAGGTTTGTGCTATATGAGTTTCCTTGCCTTTGTGTTGATGACACTAAGAAAATTTCGAAAGTTTCTCAATTTTTGACTGAATGACCAAGGAGGGAGAAAGGAGAACTGTACTGTGATATGTTCACGTTCCTGTCCAGGTGTGCTGCAGTTGAAGGCAGGAAAACATATGTAGAAGGAAAAGTAAATGTAGCATTTGGGAGGAAAAAAAACAGGTTGCAGAAGTTTGTCCAGTAAACAAAATAATTCATATTCTGTGGTCGTTCTCTGGGAAAGATGACCTTGTGCCCTGATGAGTGCCTCCCCACTCTGCTGGGGCATGACTTCTTGTACAGCCCCTGTCCACCAACAGCACATTCTGCTTCTGCCGAAAACATTTTCCCATACTAGGTCCTTCCCGGATGCCTCAGACAGCCTCACACTGTCCAAAGCCTAAACCTCAATCCCAGACAGAGGGACCTGGACCCTTCACTAATCTGAGATGGGTTCCCATGGAAAAGTAAGTAGGCAGGATGAACTGGGTGGCTGCTTTGTGACCAGCCTGAGACAACTGAATTAAATTTCAGGCTTTGCTGTAGGTTTATTGTACGTCTTCTGAGCATTTTTCTGATTCCAGTGACATGCCTGCAGGTTAGTTGAGAGGAGCCCTGGTCAGTGTACTCTTTCTTTTTCTTTTTCTTTTCTTTTTTTTTTTCTCATGAATATCCATTAGGAAATTCTATTCCCCCAGAACACACATCACCTGTAAACACTTCAATGGGAAACAAGTGTCTAATTCTGGTTTCTATTTGCCTCAGGCCCAGGCACCAACACTCCTTTGTGAAACAAATTCTCCAATTTACTTGATGTAGGCTGGTTCCTTTCACCTGGCCGCAGAGCAGCTTAGGTCCCCAAAGCCAATGATATTTTTCCTGCATGCCAATGATATTTTTCCTGCTCTGTCACTTACAGGCCATCCATCTTTTAGCCAACTCTTGGGTATTTGTACAGAGTGGACACTGGAGAGGCCTCCAGCCTTTGGTTGTAAAAGATTCTGGAATTTTTGTCAGACCTGAGCATTCATTTCTGTAATTCTATAGCAGTCACCAACCTGACTGTGCTGTTTGGTTCTGTGCTACTGTAGTAAGCAGCAGAGGCTGCAGGGGTTGCATGGTGTAAATTTTTTAAATTTTTAAAAAATTTTTAAATTTTTTTTTTGTGACAAGCATGAGAAAAGTACTGAAGTAAAAATTTTCTGCTTCATTTCAAAGGCAATGGTCCCCTGCCTTTGTTGCTGTCTGCTCTGTGCCCAACGAGACAATCCCTGTATCGAGGAATGTGTTGCAGCAGTGCATTGAAATTGTCTTCCACATTGCAAATTATATTCTTATGTGAGGTCTTGGGATTCTACTGAAATCGTGGCTATATATTACTTGTAGATTCTTATCTCAGGAGATAAAACAACTCAAATACTAAACCAAACAAATACTATCCCTCCTAACACTAGTAGGTCGACCTGCAGCTCTGTGTCAGATGGGGATAGCAAAGCTGCCAAGTGTGATGCAATTCTACCAAGTTGTGTTCAGTCCTATGGTTGTCAAACAACGAGGGGAGGGAAGCTTTAACATTCTTTGATATGCACTGAAAATAGATGAAATTCCCATAGAAAAATCAGAGAAGTAGTTTTGGACTTTATTTCTGTTTCCCCCAAATGGTTGAGATAAAAACTAGACTTATTTCAAGGAGTTTAAGAAAAAGGGTAAAAATAATTATTGAAACAAAAACTGTTGTCAGTTCCAGCAGAACAGAGCATCTGCTCAAGATGGGTGGAACATGGAGATTGGAAGATGACGAGAAAATCTGAAGAACAAATTATCAAAGCAAGTGAGAAGATACAAAGTACTTTAAGACTATAAAGACATTAGGAAAGCGAAGGAATCACTACAAGTAAAGGCTGTTACAGAGGAGATCAGGAGAGGACATGCTGGAACGATAAGCCAAAATGTCTCCTCACCTCATTAATAGCTATTTTAGACACGAAGTGGTGAAGCTAAGTAGCATAATTAAACTCAGACAAAATATTTGAACAAGGCAATGCTAATCCATTGTTTTCTTAGGAAGCACAGGGCAGCCACTAAACTACCAATAACATTCATTACTAATATCAACTTCTTGTAGGACTAAGTCCCACTCTTGTCCCAAGAGACAAGATCGTTCCTTATCCTTGCAGCCTAGCTGCAGTGCAAGGATTACTGCCAGCAGACCAATACTCTGTTTGAACTAGGCAGAAGAGGGGACAATTTGCTAGCGGCTTATGTTTGCAGAAGAGTGTTCTTACAACAAGTTTCATTTCAGAAAGGTTAGACTTGAACATTCTTCTGTATCTCAGACATGTCCATATTCACCATTTTTTTCATTTAAGTACTTACTCTACTCTTAAAGTTCTCACTACAATATAAATCTATAGCAACCACTCAGTACAAACCTCTAGATGACATTCTTTCACCCAGCTATGCTCCTGATTGACTTGCTTATAAACCTGCTGTAACTTTCCCTATTCTTCCTGCCTCCTTCCCCTTGCCTGAGCAGTCCCATACACAATAATCCTCTTCTAACTTTGTGTCTCTACAAAGAAAGCATAAGATTTTTGCTTACTGTCCAGGAAACAAAAATCAAATGCAACATGACAGTGAAGAGTTTTTTAAAAAAGATTTGATTGTACACACTCTGGTCACTGTGGAAACCAGAACAATTAAATATGTCTTTAGGTTGTTTTCTACCAACTCCTTTCACACGTGCTTCTCAGAAAAGGACAAGAAGCAGATCATGAGTTGGTTATGAGTTTCTTCTGGCCTTCCCCCTCATGCCTTTCTGCCTGCCTGCTGCATGTTTACATGACCAGGATGTGTAGGAGCTCCTTCTGAGGGACCAGTACACGCCTAACTACAATGACAAATGTCTGCATGGTTCATCTCCTGGCTGCAATCTGAAGCCTAGGAATCCCCAAGGCACCTGCAATGCCAATGACAGAAGGATGTAGAACAGAAACAACCTTAGTGAAAAACAGAGAGAGTTTTAAAATATTTGTATAAGCTGATGCTGCAGTGTCTGTGCTTTTGGTATATTCTGGTTTTATTTTTGTTGTTGTTTGTTGGGTTGTTTTGTTTTTTAAACTGTGAATATCCCAGTTTAATTGAGAAGGTGAAAATATTACTGACTATAATATCTGTAATACCCATCACAACTTTATGAGTATACCACTTTCTAAAAGTATTTTTGTGTGTCTGCATTAGGTTGCAAAGAAGATACCTAGCAGAATTAGGCTAGCCCTTATGTGTTTATTAAGATAAACTTGTTGTTAAAAATTATCTCCTGGTGAATAATAATGCAGTACTATGACACAAATTGAGAAGCTATTCAAATTTTTAATCTCCAAGGTGACTATGGCACAAGGCAGAAGTCTTTTTAGCTCACTGGAACTCACTGAAAATGTTGAAAAGAAGTCATGAGTGTAGGAGAATGGATGAGTACAAAAGTGTGGCCAGCAGATCTAGGGATGTTCTTCTCCTCCTCTACTCTGCACTAGTGAGACCACACCTGGAATACTGTGTCAAATTTTGGGCTCCCTAGTTCAAGAGAGACAGGGACCTGCTGGAAGGAGACTAGTGGAGAGCCACGAGAGTTAATGGGGAAACTTGAGCATGTCCCCTATGAAGAGAGACTGAGAAACCTGGAGGTGGTTAGTCTGGAGAAGACTCAGAGGAGATCTGATCAATGTGTACACATATCTGAGAGGTGGGTGGCAAGTGAATGGGGTAAATCGCTTTTCAGTGGTCAGCAGCAAAAAGACAAGGAGCAACAGCTACAAACTGGAACACAGAAGATATCACCTCAACATGAGGAGAAAATTCTTTAAAGTGAGGGTGATGGAGCACTGGAGCAGGTTGCCCAGAGAGATTGTGGAGTCTCTTTCTCTGGAGACTTTCAAAACCTACCTGGATACATTCCTGTGTGAACTACCCCAGAGGATCCTACCTTGGCAGAGAGGTTGGACTCTATGATCTCTGGAGGTCTCTTCCAACCTCTACAGTTATGTGATTCCATATGATAATGTCATTAAAATTGCAAACAAAAGACTCTGTCTGAAGGTCTTCACAAGAGACTGTCAAGAAACTGTGGTGGTCAGAGGTTAAATCCTGCAATGGATTAAAAGCAGTTTAAAAGATAGACAATGAAGTAAAAATAATTTTTTTTTTTTCAGAAGGAAAGAAGTTTAATACTGAGTTGCCCCAGAGCTGAACACAAGAAACTAGAAGTCTGTTATTAAATATGTGTATGAATGATCTGGAGGAAGGTGACCTGGAGCAATTGCACAGTAATTGCAGAATTGTATTAGTTAATCAGATGATGTGTGAAGCTTAGATATTTTTAAGACAGAAAACACTTTAAATCAAAAGTATTAATAGATAAACTGTGTGAATTTATTCACATAAACCATTCATAAAAACCTTCATAAAACTGTGAATCAGGAGGTACTGGTTGTAGTGTATAAGAGGAGAAAAATGAGTAAAAATATTTTAGCTATCACTGCCAGTTTGCATTTTTTTTTTTTAAGTTGTTTGCAGAAATCTGCTTCTTCTGAGGAAATTTATTTTGGAAATATGATTTAGTGTTAGGATTTAATTTCTGGTGTAATTCAGACAAGCAAATAGCCTAGTGATTCAAGTGCCTTCTTGGTTTGTAGGCATTCCATCCTTCATTCAGATTTTGCATTGTCTTTGTTTCACAAAGTGAAGAACAACTCACCAGATGACTTTAAGAAAGAATAGCCTTTTGCATCATGTATATAATACACAGGGAAATAACTAAAAGAGGGAGGACATAAAGTAATGATTTAATGTAATTAAATTACCTAGTGGTATCATTTTCTCACTTGACTCTCATTTGTTGCTGATCACTAGCTCTACAAAATAAACTAGGAAGTTTGATATAAAAATGCCTAATGGTTCAGATGAACAATGCTGTTCTTCAAAAATAAGTTTTGAAAAAAAATGAATAAAAAGGTTATCACCTATGGTCCATGGTCCACAGCTACCATAAAGATTATAAATATGTTGTGTTTTCCTTCCTCTGAGTAGCCCTCACTATTTCACTCTGCTCTCATCAGACCCCACCTGGAGTACTGTGTGCAGTTCTGGAGCCCTCAGCACAGGAAGGACATGGAAGTGTTGGAGTGGGTCCAGAGGAGGTCATGAAGATGATCAGAGGGCTGCAGCAGCTCTGCTATGAAGACAGGCTGAGAGAGTTTGGGTTCTTCAGCCTGGAGAAGAGAAGGCTTTGAGGAGACCTGATAGTAGCCTTCCAGTATCTGAAGGATGTCTGCAAGGAAGGCTGGGGAGGGACTACTGATAAGGTCTTGCAATGACAGGACAAGGGGCAATGGGTTTGTACTGGAAGAGGGGAGATTTAGACTGGATGTTAGGAGGAAGTTGTTTGCAGTGAGGGTGGTGAGGCACTGGCACAGGTTGCCCAGGGAGGTTGTGGCTGCTCCCTCCCTGGAGGTGTTCAAAGCCAGGTTGGAGGAGGCCTTGAGTGACCTGTACTAGTGGGAGGTGTCTCTACCTATGACAGGGGGTTGGAACTAGCTGATCCTTGAGGTCCCTTCCAACCTTACCATTTTATGATTCTATATATATATATGAGTGGATCATTGAAAAAAATATGTCAGTCCTAGGAGAAAGGGTTTTATTTGGAGATGATGGAAGTTTTTCAAATAGGTGTTATAAAGAAAGGTGCAAAGAGGTGGAAAAAAGAAAAGTGTTCAATAAATTGAAGATTGCTCAGATGTTAAAGAAATTATCTGTGGTTAAACATTACTATTTCTTTGTGGACAACTCTACCTACTGATCCTTCCAGACCAATTCACGCAGTGCAGAGGAGGCTAAAGAGTGGTGAATATCCACTGAGCTTTGGTGATATGATGTCCCAGATCTCATGGAGAGAAAAGTAAATTACTGTGTCACAAAGCCATTCTCTGGGCAGACAGTTGATGCCTGGTGCACCAAAGAGGAAATACTTAATTGATGTACCCCGCAGGTTAATACACCACTGAAATGTATACAAATACCTGAGGGGTGGGTGTCGAGTGGATGGGGTAAATCTCTTTTAGCTGGTCAGCAGCGATACAACAAGGACCAACACCTGCAAATTGGAGCATAGAAGGTTTCACCTCAACATGAGGAGAATCTTCTTTACAGTGAGTGACAGAGCACTGGAACAGGCTACCCAGAGAGGTTGTGGAGTCTCCTTCTCTGGAGACTTTCCAAACATACCTGGATGCATTCCTGTGTGGACTACCCCAGGTGATCCTGCCTTGGCAGGGAGATTGGATTTGATGATCTCTGGAGGTCTTTTCCAACATCTAAAGTTCTGTGATACTTTTCAAACCATGTTCAGTAGATGGGCACCCGGCCCCACAGAGGGGCTGCCTGGGAGGGAGGGGGCAGTGTCCAGGTG
Organism: Eubucco bourcierii; assembly: GCA_013396675.1. Taxonomy (NCBI): domain Eukaryota; kingdom Metazoa; phylum Chordata; class Aves; order Piciformes; family Ramphastidae; genus Eubucco; species Eubucco bourcierii. The sequence continues at coordinate 168,982 of VWZE01025185.1, read as the reverse complement.
TTTGATGTATCAGTTGAGCTGGCTGCTTTGGATTCTGAATGTGCTTCTGGGACCCTCCTCCTCTGTGCTTCCAGGCCTCTCCTCTTCTATGATTCCTTGTTGCTCTCCCACCACTCCAGATGCTTCTAAATAATTCTTTTAGACATCTCAATGCTAAATGTGCTGCTGGAAAATGCTCTATTCCTTTTTTTTAAGCCGGTAAACAGCAGAGCTGGAGAGGGGGCAGATCCTTGTCAACATCACATTCCCCTTTTGTTTAAAGTGGCTTATTCTTCTTTCATACTGCTGTTGATCTTGTGCTAGGCATTGAATACAGAGGGGAAAACTCATCTTTTGCAGCAGTCACTGGGAACTTGTCTTGAGGGAGACGTTACCAGAAACACAGAAAATAGAGAAAACATCTCCTGCCCTTTCCTTTAGTGGCTGGATATAGAACAGCTGGATCCTGTGGTTGTTCATCTTCTAGTGTCTAGGATAGTGAAACAAAGGTTTGAGCACTCAAGATACTCGGATACTTCAGTCACTTAAAGGAGAACATAGGTACCTTGACAAAAATTAAGGGGATACTTTAAAAAATATTTATATGGAAACTGTGAAGCTATCACAAGTCAGATGAAACGTGCGACCAGGAAAAGCCGGCAGGGTCTCAGCAGGGGCAAATTATGTTTGACAAACCTGATTACCTTCTATGACAAAGTAACCTGCTTGATATGGGGCAAGCAGTGGGCATCGTCCTCCTGAATTTCACCAAGGCTTTCGGTACCATTCCCCACAGCCTCTCCTAGAGAAATGGAGTGGTCTGAATGGTGGTGGATTGGAATCTGGATGACTGGTCACACTCAGAGGATGGTGGTAAAACAGCTCTTTTTCAAACTGGCAAGTTGTCACAAAGGTGGTCAATATTGGGCCCAAGCCTGTTTAATATATTTGTAAATAACCTAGATGAGAGGGTCAAGTTTGATGAAGTTTGCTGATAATACCAACTAAGTGTGAAAGTGGACACTTAGGAAGGTAGACCCACCCTTCAGGAAGACCCGGACAGGCTGGAAGAATAGGCTAACAAGCACCTGATGAAGTTTAGCATAAACAAATGCAAAATCTTGCACTTGGGAAAACAATCCAGGAATGCAGCACAGACTTCGATCTACCTGTCTGGGGAGTAGTTCTATGGAAAGGGACCTAACAAGCACAATATGAGTGAGCAGTGTGCTGCAGTGGCAAAGAAAGCCAAGAGGATGCTTAGCTGCCTTCTACAGGGACATCACCGCCAGAGACAAAGAGGTCGTTATTCCACTCAGTGCTTGTCAGGCCACATCCAGAATACTATGTTCAGCTTTGGTTCCTGCTATACAAGAAAGGTGTGGACAGGAGGGAGAGGGTCCACTGAAATGCCACAAAGGTCATCAAAGGACCAGGAAGCTGAGAGGAAAGGCTGAGAGAACTGGGATTGTTCAGTCTTTAGAAAAGAAGGTGTAGGAGAGAGCTTCTCACCATGTTCCAGTGTTTAAAGGATGGCTTCAAAGAAGGTAGAGACTCCTTTGTACACAGTCACAGGGAAAAGATAAAGGTTAATGGGTACAAATTACTCCTGGGGAGATTCCAGCTGGAGACAAGAGAAGAGCTTTTCACAGGAATGATCAGCCACTGCAATCATCTCCCCAGGGAAGTGAGGGATTCCCCAGTATTGGACACTTTAAAGATTCAGCTGGACAGGGTGCTGGGCCATATATACATCATGCTTTTCCCAAGAAAAATCGAACCAGGTGAGTTCTAAAGTCCCTTCCAACCTGGTACTCTGTGATTCTACAATTCTCCTGTCTGTGTTGTATTTTTCTCCACCTTTACACTTAAGCCTTATCATTTCAACTTCTTTCCTTGTCCTTCTAAGAAACAAAGACTTTGCTCCTTCCGTGAGCTTTGTATTAGATGTCTATTTTTTACCCATGCCAAGGCTAAATAGGTGAAGACAATTGCTTTATCCTTCTGGAAGTATGAAATAATTTCTATAGGAGTAATTGTCAAAATATGGACTCTCTATTAGAGTGGCTTCTCAGAGATATTTTTTTCTTATAATTGTTGTCTATATTTAATTAATTTTTTTCCTCTTAGTTATTGCAAAGAAGCTCTGCAAACATTTAAAATCTGGTATCTATCGTGGCTATTGATTAGCCTACATGAAAGTATGAGTGGCCCCTCTGAGTACAAGCAGCTCAGAGCTTTCTCTTAGTTGGTCACCATGCTTTTGGCACTACTTTAGAAAGCTGTCAGGAGGCTTTTGGAGAGTACTAGGTATGAGGATTAAAATGAGATTATAACACCTATTCTCCTCTCAGAAAAAGACTTGCTCTCATTTCTCTGTTTATTGGCTGATTTGTTAAAGTAATAAAAATCTTGTTTGCCTCATTAAGAATAGAAGAGATGCTCATAAAGAATCATAAGAGACAAAGTTTCAAATTTCTGTCTAGCTAAAATTTGAAACCAGGAAGGCCTGAAGAATCTGAGAATGTCAATGCAGTGGAGAAATTATTCTGGCAAATAGAAGTCTGTGTAACCAATTCTTTCTATTTATTTATGGCTGACACTCTTGTGCAGTAAAGTAGTTTCCTATCACCCCATGCCTAGTAATTTTTCTTTGGGAATGTATGAATCAGAATAACATCTGCTGAACCACTTAAATGGATGATTTCTACAGCATACTACAAGGGGTATGCACTGCAGTAGGATACTGTAACTTTATGGAATGTTGTGGTATGCAGTATTAATATATGGGGTCTTTTCTCTCTGGCCTATTTGTCTTCAATGAAAACAATTAAAATACAGATTATACAGTTGAAAGAGGTAAGAGCCTTGTACTAGCACAGAGCTATCACTAACTCATGTCTTTAATGTGTTGTACTAGAACAAGTACACTGATACTTTGGTTTTCACATTTAGTTTGTGTGAGACAACCAGACACATAACCAGTCCATTATTTCTTACTTTGATTGAGCAGTTTGATATGACTTTTCCTTTTATCAGTCTCCTTGAGCTGATGAACAGGTTTGTTTGCAGTAAAAGAAGGATTTCTACTTCATTGTACAGATTAATTCTCTGTCTCTGAAGTTGACAGCAACTCCTTCACTATAGGAAATAAGGTAGACAGGCATCCCTAGCACATCCTACAGCATTTCTACAACTGCCTGCGTTAAAAGTTCTATTACTAAAAACTGGGATGTCATCTCATCCCATGAGAACCTTGAGTGCAGAAAGATTTAATGTCTTCTCAGAAGAATGTCATAAAAATAAAAAGATATTAAATTTTGTTAAAAAAAATCTAATTCTGAGAATTGTTTGTATGGGTGTCATGTAGAATACCCCCAGCCTTCTGAAACTGATGACCTTCTTTTTGGTTCTCTTTTCACTCACTGTTACAGGCTTTCAACAGACTCCACTAAGTGATTGTAGATGGGCAGGTGGTAAGGAACAGGTATTTATTATCCTCTGGTTTCATTTTCTTATGGCCTGGGTTGGGTCTGGTTGTTTTGGTTTTTCATTTCTTTGTTTTGTTCTTCTTCCCCACTGTTTAATCTTAGCAAATATTCCTCTCTTTCACAGTAAACCTATGGATAAGTAACCAATCTCTTAATGGGTTTGACACCACGTTCCTCACTTCAGTCCAACATTTACTCATCACTTCAGGATCTGTAAAGAACTTTCTTGCCTCTGTCCATACAGCAACAATACATAAAAGTAGTTTCCTGTTTCCAAGGGAAAGCTGTGAGTTCCCACCTGGAACATAGCTATTCGCTGATTATGACAAGAAGGCACCAGTCCCTGCTGTAAGGAATGCACAGTTTAAATCAATACAGGGGCTGGGATTACTAGTGGTGAATGTGGGGCTACAGAAGGAAGTTGAATTAGCAAATGGCAATTAGTAAATGACAATTAGCAATCTGCCTGGTTTTTGTCACAGAATTATAGAATGGCTTGAGTTGGAAGGGACCTTAAAGATCATCTAGTTCCAACCCCGCTGCCATGGGCAGGGACACACTAGATCAGGTTGCTCACCCAGCCTGGTCCTAAACACTTCCTGGGATGAGGTGTCCACAACTTCTCTGGGCAACTTGTTCAGTGTTTTGCCAACCTCATAGTGAAGAATTTCTTCCTAATGTCTGATGTAAATGTAACATGCTTTAGTTTAAAACCTTTGCTCCTTGTCCTGTCACTGCATGCCCTTACAAATTCCCACCTGTAGGCCCTTTCAGGTACTGGAAAGCCACTATAAGGTATCCCTGGAGCCTTCCCTTCTCCAGGCCAAATAGCCTGTCCACATAGAGGAGATGCTTGAGCCCTCTGATCATCTCTATGCCCCTTCCCCTACCCACTCCTACCATGTTCTTTTTGCATTGAGGACTCCAAAACTGGACACAATACTCCAGGTGGGGTCATGCAAGAGCGGAGCAGAAGGGCAGAATCCTCTCCCTTGGCCTACTGGCTGCATCTTTTCATGTCGCATCTTTTCATGCAGCCCAGGATATGGTTGACTTTTTGGTCTGCCAGCACACACATTATTGGCTCAAGTCAAGGGCCTCATCAACCATCACCCCAAGTCCTTCTCTGCTGGGCTGCTGTCAATCCTCTTGTCATCCGGCCTGTATTTGTGCTTGGGATATCCATATTGATATCTGGGAATGTTTCTGGATGGAGTTGGAAAATAAATGAGAGTTGATGGTGCTGAATCAGCCAATGAGAGTTTGGGATTCATTGAGCTAAGGGAACTGTGTTTAGGCAGGGTGTAAGGAATGTCTGAGTTGCATTATTGAGGAAATTTTGCTACCAGTGGTCTCACAGGTGTCCTTCAGCCTGTTTCTAATTCCTTTGCTACACAAAAATGGTCTTCTGGATAACCTTCATCTTGTTTACATGTATCTCCAAGTGTTAAGAATGAAGGTCTTAGATCTAAGTCAAGGGACTTATTCCTGTAAGGTGATTGCATCGTGAATGAAATGTACCTCTGTCCTAAAGCCAGGCATGGAGCCTAGGAACTGCTGAAGTCTCAAAAAAGCTCTCAGGGTAGGTGTTGACAGCTAAATGAAAGTCCTAATGACTTTCTGAACAGGGTACATTTCAACACATGCAAAAAAATGTAGTCTTTTATCCATATCGGCTACATTCCCTTTCCATTTGGATAAACATCTCCTCTTATTTTTCTGTTATTGTTTTCTATTTGTTTGTTTTAAATTTTATTATTTTAATGCTTAAATTGATTTTCTTTGTTTTGGCATGAACAGTATTTTGGTTGTTTTGTTGGTTTTGGTTTTGGTTTTTTTTGTTGTTGTTGTTGGTTGGTCTGGTTCTTTTGTTTTGGGTGGTTTCTGTTCTGTTTTGTTTTTCTACATGGCCATTTCTAAAGGACTTATTTTTCTGTCATGTCTTTTACCAAGGTAGAAAGAATCAAGTTTGAACACAGTTTGCCATGGAAAGTTGAAACCTGAGGCATACACTACAACATTCTCCTGAAAGACTTGCTGCTGAACACTAAGAGATACAGAGTACCTCAAGTGAGATCCAGTATGGCAGTTGCCATGTTCCTATGGAATTCCCAGATTTAAGGATTCTTCACCTCTATGTAGTCTTCAGCAATATACATTTCTAACTGTAGTTGAACAAATGAATATATGAAGAATTTTCCCTCCCTTTCTCCTGTTAATGGACCACTTTTGATTTCAGTACATAAAGCTTCATAGAACATCACAGAGTTAACTGTAGGTAGTTCCTTCAAAAGTTTTTTTATAAGCTGCTTGTTTTGCCAGTCTGTGAATGTCACCTGAATCACACAACACCTTGTTTCTGTTCTTTGACTCAGTGACCATCAAGGGATTAACACAAATGAGAGATAGGAAAGTAATGAGTAAATGTGGAAAATACAAACAAGAAAAAAATTAACATGCAAATATCTGTGAATATTTCAGTGCTGTAAGCACTAAGAAATGCATTTATTAGCTGACTGAATTTGAATAAAGATTTTCAAGCAGTGTTTTTTCTTAGTGAGAACAGTTCCCTCTAACCTTTTGGGGAAATCAGCAAAGCAGAACAAAGGACCTCCTGAAGTGGGGTATTCTGACAGCTTTCTCTGATTTTAGGAAGCCTTTAAGCAGCACATACTGGCATCACACAGTAAGAGGAAGCCAAACATATGTGCTTTGGAACATATGTCTCAGATCTGAAGAGCTGCTCTATACCATAAATCATATCTTGGCAGAAATCAGAACAAAAGCTAGAAATACACAATTTCAGAAGGAAAAGAATAGTGTTTCAGAAGTTAAACTTCTCTATCAATTGGTTTGTAGCCAAGTTTAAAACAACTTAATGAGTGATGACTCAGGTTTCTACCTGTGATGTGCCTCAGGAGAGATGGAATCTTATTGAAGTAATTTCTTTAATGGAAGAAAGATGGTGCTATTATAAAATGTGACAGATAACAATATCTTTGGTGGGGGGAGAGAAAGAGTTTGCAACTCCATCATTTGCCTTTGCATAAGAAATTGCTGGCTCACATTATGAATTCACAAATAGAAAGTTGCAGGGGGGCTAACTCATTAAATCAAATAAAAGCAGTGGGGGAAAAAAAAAAAAAAAGGAAAGCATTCAGAATCACTTTCCCTGTTTCAAGCCCATGGGAAAAACAGAACCATGTGAGGTGGAACACATTCCGCATTCTAGTTTTTGCTTCCTTTATGTATGTGTTAATAATTTAAATAATTTTGAATGCATAAAGCCAAAATTTCAGTATTAGACAAAGCTGGCAAATAATTTATCAGCTGCAGAACAAATAGTTGCCTTTAATTGAATGGAGTCTTTCTACATTCTGCAACAATAACCCAACCACTGGGTCTAATAAAATTACTGACTTCTTTAAACCAGTTCTTTAGAATAATCTAATATTCTGATACTTACATTATTAATTTGTTTATTCTCAGAATCTATTTTAATACAATAATAATCCCAATAATACATTATATTAATACAATAAAATATAATCCCAAGCACAAATCCAGGCTAGGTGGTGAATGGCTGGAGAGCAACCCTGAGGAAAAGGACCTTGGGGTCTGGGTTGATGAAAAGCTCAACATGAGCCTGCAGTGTGCACATGCAGCCCAGACAGCAACTGAGTGCTGGGCTGCATCAAGAGCAGTGTGGCCAGCAGGGCAAGGGAGGGGATTCTGCCCCTTTACCCTGCTCTTGTCAGACCCCACCTGGAGTATTGTGTACAGTTCTGGAGCCCCCAGCACAGGAAGGACATGGAAGTGTTGGAGCAGGTCCAGGGGAGGGCCACAAAGATGATCAGAGGGCTGGAGCAGCTCTCCTATGAGGACAGGCTGAGAGAGTTGGGGTTCTGCAGCCTGGAGAAGAGAAGGCTTCGAGGGGACCTGATAGTAGCCTTCCAGTATCTGAAGGGGGCCTACAGGAAGGCTGGGGAGGGATTATTGACAAGGTCTTACAATGACAGGACAAGGGGCAATAGGTTTAAACTGGCAGAGGGGAGATTTAGACTGTATGTTAGGAGGAATTTCTTTCCAGTGAGGGTGGTGAGGCACTGGCACAGGTTGTCCAGGGAGGTTGTGGTTGCTCCCTCACTGAAGGTGTTCAAGGCCAGGTTGAATGAGGTCTTGAGTGAGCTGTACTAGTGGGAGGTGTCCCTGCCTATGTCAGGGGGTTGGAACTAGATGATCCTTTAGGTCCCTTCCAACCTTACCATTCCATGATTCTATGACTGAACCCAGTTAACTCTTTTTCTCTCTAACTGTTGTACTGATCGGCATCTCTGCTTTAATGTATGTACATGCAAGGACACACAGCTGCATTCTCATCTCAACAACCCTCTTAACTTCCCTGGTATAAGTTGTCTCATTTTGTAATGCTGGATTGTAAGATCTTGCCTTACTGTTGATTACACTATGTGACCCTAACCAATACTGGCAAATGGAACTCAATAAACTCAAAAAGTACCACAAAAGAGAAAGGAAGATAGAGGAAAAATATTAATGGGTGTTTGAACATCAAACGTGCATCAGCATAAATGATTTGTTGGAAGAAACTGATCACCACCCATGGCTATACTGGTTGAAAATTGCAAAAAAAATGTGATATTTTTTCTAAGAGTAAAGTTAGGAATCTTTTTCTATTACTGTAATTTTCTTTCAGCCACAGATTTCATTCTGCTAGTAGCAGGTTGCTTTTGGACAGACAGATTGAACTTTGCAGGAGACCAAAGACCTCTCCACCACAGAGCACTGCAGCAGTCCAGGCAATAGCAATCCAAGCCTACTCTTGTCCCTGTTTAACCCCAAAATGGAGAGCTAACCTCTTAGAATCTCTTTTCTGTATTCCAGTTTGTGGGCAGTTTTGTGTGTGGCATCCATGTGGAGCCTTTAAGAAAGATTCTCATTCGACCATTTTTTCCTCTGCTACTGCTTTTCATATGTGGTAGGGAGAAATACCTGCAGACATGGGCTTACATTCACTAGCATCTAGGTTGAGGCCACAGAGTCTGATCATCATTTCAAGCCATTTGTTGCTTCTTCATTACTACCATGGCAAGAGTGAGTTCAGGTTGATTCGTTGCTGCCTCTAGTATATTCATGGGAAAATGGGAAGACTTAAATGACATAAAGGTTAATGACTGAGGATAAATGGTCTTTTAAAGCTTTCAGCTGTTAGTATGCTTTCAAACTTTCTATCATGCTTTAGAAAAATGATTCAGGATTTTTTGGGCTGCAGTCACAAGAGCAGTACTGCTTTTGTGATGCTTGCTGACTCCCATGTGAAAGCTCAAGGCACTTCTGTGGACATACGTTCCTCTTGTGTTTGTTCTCTCTAGAAAGATGTTTTTCCAGCTGGATAGTAGAGGATATCAAAGGGAGCTTAGGCCCAAAGTTATGTCAAGCTGGTCGTCAGTCATGTGATGCCAACATTTCAGTGTATGTGAAACGGATGGCAAATTGCTAACCCTTTTCTGAAGTGGCGCTGGCAAAAGCAGAAGGATTAGACAGAGTTTCATGTCTCTTTTAGGATAAGCATCAGGGCCTATGGTGGATGGAACCCAATGGCACTGTTAGAGCCAGTTTGCTCATATTGTTATCTGCTGTGAGGTTGGATGTCTTTCAATACTAACAGCAGACAGGCAACAGGCTTCAGAAGAATGTGATGAAGAAAAAGAAAAACACATTGAAACAATGTCATAGTGAGTCTGGTATAGTTGCAGAATCTCATCTGATTACTGGGCAGAGTTCAGTGACATTCTTCATTGCTCATTTATATATGTGGATGTCTGCCTTCCTCATAAGCAGGTTTCTGCTGTGACAGTGAGGTACAGCTGAAGGTACAATAATAACAGAAAAGATGTACGAAATCCTGATGGTACCTGGAAGCTTCTGCAGTTGTATGGGTGCTGCTGCAGCTGTTGATGATGTGAAAGTGACATAAAATACAGAAACTGGTTTTAACAGATGCAAAGCAGACACTTAGACACCTCAAAAGCTAACATACAAGCCTAGCATCATAGTGCTCGTCCAAGTGTTTCCTTCTGCTGTTCTTTTTCAGACCTTATTTATTTTCTATATACATTTCACTTTGCAGACCTTCCCAAAATTTCTGTTCCTCTAAATAATTTCTTATATGTTGACACTGTCTTGCCATCTTGATACTTCTAGTTACTACTAGCACTGTGAGCTGTGTATTATGTTGATTCATTTGCAATCTGAATGTTGGAAGAATAACTGTAAACATAGCAAATTGGGACAGTCTACAGCAGATATCTATGGTGGTATTAAATGAGACCCCAGAGGTTTTCACTCAAAAAAAAATAAATTTGTTTATTTGGTGTTTGTCACCTGTCAGCTAGTAGTTAACATATCAACACCTCTAAGCCAAATATCTTGTTATTAACATAAGTAATTCCTTCTCCCCCTTTTAATATTATTTGCTTTATATATTAAGATCCCAACTTACGTGTGCTGGCAAATGTATACTTAAAATTTCAGCACAAACAAAAACAAACAAACTAAAAAAATAGCTGAAGAAATAATTCCAAACTTATTTATGTAATGTAAAAGCCTTCCAGTTTCTGAGGGGGGTCTACAGGAAGGCTGGGGAGGGATTATTTACAAGGTCTTGCAATGACAGGACAAGGGGCAATGGGTTTAAACTGGCAGAGGAGAGATTTAGACTGGATGTTAGGACGAAGTTCTTTCCAGTGAGGGTGGTGAGGCACTGGCACAGGTTGCCCAGGGAGGTTGTGGCTGCTCCCTCCCTGGAGGTGTTCAAGGCCAGATTGGATGAGGCCTTGAGTGAGTTGTAGTAGTGGGAGGTGTCCCTGCCTATGGCAGGGTGTTGGAACTAGATGATTCTTGATGTCCCTTCCAACCTTACCATTCTGTGATTCTATGATTCTATGCTACATAAATCTTGGACAAGGATATGTCCTACGTCCTTCAGAAACAGTCACACTACCTGTTCAAATGACTGATATGAGGTTTTGGATATTGTCTCTTAAACAGTGAAGTAGCCTCTGGTGCCCAAAAGTTTCAAGAAGTTTCAACGAGTTGAATTTTCATAAGGATCTTGACTGTTCTGCTGAACAGACGTAGCTATTCAGTGGCTATGGAGACCATGGCACATGATGACATTTACGTTTTTGTGTTACTACATATACAGGATTCCCTGGAGCTGGCAGATGAGGGTGGATTTTGCTGAGTTTCAGGAAGGAAGTTCTGACTGAAGATTTGTTTTGCCTTTCCATCATAAATTTCAAACTTTGTTAGAGACATGTGGTATAAAATAAATCCACCATATATCAGGCCAGGTGTGTAAAGAGCCCTGTAGTAAAATTCAGAAAGATTGAAGGGTAGCAGCTAGGCACAGGAGTCAGAACAACACACCAGGACAGCAACACAAGACAACAAAGAAACCAAGTACATCAATTAAACCTCTTAATGATAAAGACACACATCCTAAAAAATTGTTCTCATTTAAAATACAGTGAAACACTCTTTTGGATTTGCTCACTTGCATGGAAAGGAGGAAACATTTCCTCTATTGACAAGGTCTTGCAGTGACAGGACAAGGGGCAATGGGTTTAAACTGGCAGAGGGGAAATTTAGACTGGATATTAGGAAGAAGTTCTTTACAGTGAGGGTGGTGAGACACTGGCACAGGTTGCCCAGGGAGGTTGTGGCTGCTCCCTCCCTGGACATGTTCAAGGTCAGGTTGGATGAGGTCTTGAGTGAACTGTACTAGTGGAAGGTGTCCCTGCCTATGGCAGGGGGTTGGAACTAGATGATCCTTGAGGTCCCTTCCAACCTTACCATTCTATGATTCTATGATTCTATAACAAAACCAAGACCTCCACTCAACAAACCTGTTTTATTCTTCCTGAGACAGAGATTATTGTTGTATCCCAGTGATTCTCCAAGACTGAGAATAAGCCAGGAAGTTTACAGACAAGCATATTTTGAGCAATATGTTAATAAAACTCTGCCATGTTCTCAAAATATTTGCACAAAACCTCTTTGAGTGTGCTAAGATGCAAATTAATATCAATAAATGCTGAGAAGGATGCCCTTCAAAACTGCTGTTGTTAATTAGACAACTGTTCTAGATCAATCAAAATCATATTCAATTAGTTGAAGTTATCCTCTGTGCACAAAAGTAGCAGATGATCTCAGCCCTGAGGTAAGACCTAATCCTATCCTCCTAAGATGCCAGGAGTGCTCAGATGTATTCTACTGCTCTGACTTTTTAAGTGCTACAGGAGTTAGGCATGGAAATACCCAGACTACTATCTCAGTTTACATTTTAAATAAAGATAAAACAGGCAATAGAAAGGACATGCTTGCTGTGGTCAGGACATCTAGTCCACACCAGCAATAGAACTGGGATTTCTCAATTGTGCCACACCTGCAAATGTTATGCTGGTTATTTTTCTACAGCTGAAGGGCAAAATATTTGAAGAATCTTCTCTCTCTAATGGCAAATGAGAAAATAATACAATAATTTTGTAATCATTGTAGTAAAACTTAAGTGGACACTAAAGCATAGTATCTTAGACTGAGAATAACACTCTGGTTGGATAATATAAAATGAAATAATAATTGAGGTTCATGTTACAGGATTAGTAGCCCAACTGAAGCATATCTGCACCAATTCAGACAGCACAGGCAGCAACAGGAGCAGCTGGAAGCCATTGTGCAGTGGGAAAACTGTGATAGAGTTGCAATCATGAAAATCATAGAATCATAGAATGGTAAGGTTGGAAGGAACCTCAAGGATCATCTAGTTCCAACCCCCTGACATAGGCAGAGACACCTCCCACTAGTACAGCTCACTCAAGGCCTCCTCCAAACTGGCCTTGAACACCTTCAGTGAGGGAGCAGCCACAACCTTCCTGGGCAACCTGTGCCAGTGCCTCACCACCCTCACTGGAAACAACTTCCTCCTAACATCCAGTCTAAATCTCCCCTCTGCCAGTTTAAACCTATTGCCCCTTGTCCTGTCATTGCAGGACCTTGTAAATAATCCCTCCCCAGCCTTCCTGTAAGCCCCCTTCAGATATTGGAAGGTTACTATCAGGTCTCCTGGAAGCCTTCTCTTCTCCAGGCTGCAGAACCCCAACTCTCTCAGCCTGTCCTCATAGGAGAGCTGCTCCAGCCCTCTGATCATCTTTGTGGCCCTCCTCTGGACCTGCTCCAACACTTCCATGTCCTTCCTGTGCTGAGCATTCCAGAACTGCACACAGTACTCCAGGTGGGGAGTAGTGAGATAACTTGCACAACTCCAGTGTTGTAGTGAATGGCTATAAAATCTTCAGAAGGGATAACCAAGGATAGGTGGCATGGTAGCACTACATGCTAGGGAGTGTTTAACTGAACAGAGTTTGGCGATGTTACAACAGAGGTGTTGTTTCTGGGTAGGTATCAGGCCAACAAAGCAGGTATCATGGTGGGAGTCTGTTATAGACCACTCAACCTGGATGAAAAGGCAGATAAATATTCTATAAGCAGCTGAGAGAAGTCTCATGTTTGCTAGCCCTTATACTCATGGAGGACTTACCAGATGTCTGAAGGAAATGCAATATGGAAGAGAGGAAACAGCCCAGAAAGCTCCTGGAATGCTTGGAAGATAATTTCCTGACAGAGCTGGTGAGGAACCAACAAGAGGAGGTGGCCTTCTGGACCAGATGTTGGGGAACAGAGAAGGACTTGTGGATTGTATGGTGGTTGGAGGTTGTGCTGGGCATAGTGATCATGAACTGTTAATTTTTGATTGTCAGAAAATTAAGAAGGAGTGTTAGCAGAACCCAGGACAGACAAGCAGGGGCAGACAACTCAGAAGGACTGCAAAGATGTCATGAGGTTATGCAGAGAGAAAATCAGAAGGGCCAAAGACCAGATATAACTTAACCTGGCTACTGGTGTAAATGAAAACAAGTGTTTCCATAAATACATTAGCAGCAGAAGGAAGGCTAAAGGGAATCTCTATTCTTTGTTGGATGTGAGTGGCAGCTCTGACAAAAGGCAAAGAAAAGACTGAGGTACTGAATGCCTTCTTTTCCTCAGACTTTAACAATAAGGCCAGTTGTTCTCTGGGTACTCAGCCCCTTGAGCTGGAATACAGGGATGAGGAGCGAAATGGAGGAAATGGTTAGCAACCTGTTACACCAGTTACACCCAAGTCCATAGGGCTGGGTGGGATCCACCCAAGGGTACTGAGAGAGTTGGCAGAGCAATGAATTTTTTAATGAATGTCCTTTAAGACTGAAAAGCAACAGGAATACTAAGAAACACTAAGTATTTGCATCACAGAGGGAAGAGTTTGAGAAAGTCGATAAAAATTAAGTTAATTAGATCCAATAACAGTATTAAGGCATTTCTGTGATATTGTTAACAGAGAGTATAAAGCTGTATTTGGAGAATGAAAATGTAAAAGAATGAGTAAGCATGAGTTGGGGAAGAAGAAATTATGACAAACAATTCTAAGTACATTTTTGTAATGGAATAATGATTGGCTTACATTGAGGAAAACCTGGTAGGCATTTTATAGATGGAATTTCAGAAAAGCTTTCAACAAGGTTTCACATGATGGATTACTGCATAAAGCCTTCTAAATATAGATTAGGTGATGAATGGTTTAGATGGCTAGGAAATTTCTTAGAAGATAAAAATGGAGGAATTAGAAGTGGATTTTGTTCACCAAAGCTAGAATCTTACATAGGAGACCTTTTAGTGGCTTCGGCAGGACTTGTATCAGAACTGTCATATCAGTTGAAGGCACACAGGACACATCACTGATGTCTGTGTGTTTTCACACCAATAATTTAGATGGTACTGTAATACAGGAGAAAGATACATATTTTTTTAAATAACTGACACAGGTTGTTTAAATACCATGTAGTAGATTGCTTCTGGAGCTGATCTGGATGCAATGGTATTTCCACGTTGTGCAAGACAGTGCTGTGCTGAGGTACCAGCTTGGATCTGCAGAAGGGTTCATAGCCCCAGTGTAATGTAACTCCTAGCCTACTAAGGCAGTAAGCTCAGTGCAGAACCACTTTGACAGAGCTTTACTCTGCTGGGCTCTGAACTTGGTGTTCAGATAATTTTGATGCCATATGTCCTCAGCATGCTGCGTGGCCCTCTGCAGAAGTGCCTTGCTGGGAGACCTGAGTGGTGTCCAGTGGAGAATTTGCAGGTTAACATGCCATATCCACGTGAGATGATAAATGATGGCACCTTTCAATGGAATAACATTTAAAATCAATTTTTGCCAAGAGCACAGAGAGGAGGAATAGATTATGTCATCAAGCGAACTAACATGAGAGAAACAGGAATGTGGATCTGTTATAAATGGGCAATTCACATAGGGGTTCTGAGGCTGTATTTTAAGGAATTTGGATTGCTCTCTGTGATGGTTTGGGAGTTCCCTGCCCCCCACACTTTGTAAAATGACCCAGACTAGAACTCAGCCAGCTGGAAGTTAAGAGATGAAGCTCTATTTACAGTTCAGCACAATGTACAAGCAGAGATTTACACTATATACAGGAATAGTTACAGAAATATACAAGTAAAAGGTAATACAGAAACACAACTCCCCTCCCAGAAATCAGAGACCCCAGGAGGGGCTCCCAACCACCCTTTCCACCTTCTCCCCACCCCTGTACCTTACCCCAAGGTTTGCCTTACATGCAAGGTAATTTAGGAGGATTGGTCAGGGAGGTTAGAAGAAAAGTGGTTAGTGAGAATTAATCGGCAGAGGAGCCAGAGCCAGAAGCTGCTAGACCACTCGAGAAGCTGCTGTTCTCCCAGCAACAGCCAGACAGAGACTCACTTATCTATATTTTGATTATTGTTCCCAAGCAATTTTTCAGCAAGCCTATGAGTGAAATAGACATCATGATATTTTTCTTTCACAGCCTATAGTGTAATTTTCTTTATTAAAATATTCTAATTAGCCTCAAACCAGCACACTCTCCATTTAAAGTTTAGGCCAGCAGGCTGTGCCTCTGTTTCTTCAGTTAGAGCTCTCTGAAAAAAGTTGTTCTACTTTGAGTCTTGATCTGGCATGTGGAAGAAAGATGAATACTTTAAAACTCTATATCTAAAGCTCATCAGAATAGATCATTACCTTCCAATACGGCTAAGGGAACGAATTCATAGAGAAGTGAAACAATTTGCCCCACAGGTCCACTGCAGAATTCGGAACAGAATTAATATCTTATAAAGCCTGGTACAATGTCCCATTCATTACTCTAATTAGAAAATTGTATCAGTTTAAGTTTGATGAATGATACAGGTTTGAAGATGATAACAGGCATATGCACCTTTGGCATATAGCCCAGTCTCCATAATGCAGCTGCGCTTGTTAGAACTGGTGTGACTTTGATTTGCAAAAAGGAAATGTAAGTGATGACACAGTTTATTTGAGCTACCTCAGAAGTGGTGCAGATCTTGAAGTTTTGAAGATATCTGAAAGCAACAAATTAAATTATTACTCTAATTTGTTCTGTAGTTCTTATACAAACAGAAACTATTTTTGCTATTCTGAAGTTACATTTTGGAATTCTGCAAAATTCAAATGATGTATGTGGGACTGTCAAAGTTTCCTCATTTTTCCTTATGTGCTTCTGAGCACATTGGCATGCCTTAGGACTTAAAGAAGTTGCTTTTCCTTAAGGTGTCTCCTGGTTAATCTTCTTGTCTGTTTTGTTCAGTTACTTCTCCAAAAGTGCCAGATGGTTTTGGGACAGTTTTTGATGAAAGGAAGTTTCAGCCTGTTAAAATATTTCGCTTTTAGGATAGATATTTTGGAAATATGTCCCTTTACTCTGCTCTCATCAGACCCCACCTGAAGAACTGTTTGCAGTTCTGGAGCCCTCAGCACAGGAAGGACATGGAAGTGTTGGAGTGGGTCCAGAGGAGGGCCACAAAGATGATCAGAAGGTTGCAGCAGCTCTCCTATGAGGACAGGCTGAGAGAGTTGGGGCTCTGCAGCCTGGAGAGGAGAAGGCTTCCAGGAGACCTTGGAGTGGCCTTCCAGTATCTGAAGGGGGCCTGCAGGAAGGCTGGGGAGGGACTATTTACAAGGTCTTGTAATGACAGGACAAGGGGCAATGGGTTTGAAGTGGCAGAGGGGAGATTTAGACTGGATGTTAGAAGGAAGTTCTTTACAGTGAGGGTGGTGAGACACTGGCACAGGTTGCCCAGGGAGATTGTGGCTGCTGCCTCCCTGGAGGTGTTCAAGGCCAGTTTGGAGGAGGCCTTGAGTGAGCTGTAGTAGTGGGAGGTGTCCCTGCCTATGTCAGGGGGTTGGAACTAGATGATTCTTGATGTCCCTTCCAACCTTACCATTCTGTGATTCTGTGATTCTGTGAAATCTGAAATCTAGCATTTCCTAAAATATAAAATGAGGATTAGTGGGAGTATAGATGGGGGAATGGGCAAGTAAGTGCCATAAAAAGTCAGGGAGACCTAAGGAGAAATTCTTCCATAACATCAAAGTACACTAATTTACATTCAAGTCAGTGGGAAATTGAGCAACTAAGACTATTTGCAGAGAAAGTAAACTGGGAAATACCGCCATAATACATAATAAAGAAGTGTGAATTTATTTCCTCCTTCTAATAACCATGGCAGTGCTTGCATATAGAATTAAGCGAAGACTTGAATCTGTAAATACAAAGCTCCATGTTTAACATCCTTATAGAAGACTCAGCTGTTTAATATATTAGATCCAAACCCTACAAATACATTCTAACATAAATACTGCTTTGACTTAGTATATATATTCAGGGATTGATGATGACAGACATATGCCTTTCAGATGGAGGATTGAAATTACACCAGCTTGTAATGGAGGGGTAATTAATTAATGCACAATGATTTCCAAAGATTTATATTGTTTATTAATATTCAATATTCAGAACTTTCACCCACCTAACCTCTAATTTTAATAATAATCAGTTCCTTGCATGGTCACAGAAACTTTATACAGCAGATAACAAAGGATCTAGAAATAACTAGTAATAATATAACATTATTTGAAGTGGAAGAGAAGATTTCTGTGGTCAATATACTGCTTGTGGTCAGTACCCCACTTGCCCGCTAGATGGACTCAAGGAGCTCCTTTCTGCTTGTGGCAGAAGGTAATGGTGAATTACAAGAGTATTTACATACAAAATTATCTCTTGACTGGCAGGGCTGGCTATAGCTTCAGACAGCACCCAAACACTTTTGGGGAATTCTATCACTGTCTTGTCAGGTGCTGAGACTTCTGATTCTTCCCAGGCTGCTAGGGAAAGGAGGTAGACAATGTCTGACCTGGGCAGGCTCTCTGGATGATCTGTGTAGCTACAGGACTTCTTGTTTTGGCAGGAGACTTTCAGGTGCAGGCAGGATGTCTTGTGATGTGCAATCTCAGCAAGATGTCATGGTGGCTATGCAGGTCAATTGCGTGAAGTCATTTAGAGCCTGTTCCTGGTAAACTCTTGGCAGGCAGTTTCCAGGCAGTTCAGGATACAATAAGGCAGTAACAAGCAGGCGAGCACAGATACAATGGCAGAGCATCGATACAACAGGCGAGCAGGTTGTGTCACCTGCTCATCTCCTTATACCAATACAGCCCAAGACTAAAGAACCTTTGGACACAGAATAGCCAATCAGAATGGCAGTTAGCCAAGCTTGACCGTATTAGGTAAAGCCATAGGCTTGCTTTACCGTTTTTAGGGTAGCATACAGGCCTTGCACAAGGCATATGCAAGCTGAGCCTGTGTACCTTGTTTGCCACAGGATGCAAAACAAGTCTGGGCAAGGCAGAGACCTTAGATTCAGTGGTCCCAGGTCCTTCACCCTCCTTTCTGTGGTTGATCTCCCCAAAACAGAGGGAGGGAGAGTAGAAAAACATGTCTGGGCAAGCCAGGACATGGATAAGCCTATTTTGGCCTGCTTAGGCCTACCACAACACAGCTTCAGACCAAAGATATCCAAACTGGTCACAAGTCTAAGAAAAAATATTTTAACTGTGATAATGCTCCAGCATAGCATGAGGTGTGCAGATAATGTGTGATTTTCATTACTAATTTGGGTATTTTCAATACTAACTGGGGATTTTCAATACTAATTTGGACAAGGCCCTAAGCCACCTGATCTAGCTTTCAAGGCAGTCCTGCTTGGATAAAGGGATATCTTCTAACATGAATCTTTCTGTGCAGAAAGTGGTGGTAAAAACATTTATAGGGTAATTTTGACCAAGAAATTTGCAAAGACTTGTACATTTAAAGAATACTTTGAGATATTCCTTTTTTTCTGGGGGGGAGGGGGGGGATAATAACAGTAGCCATCTTTAAGTTCTCTTTTAGTTTAGTGTTGAAGGGTTATGAGTTGTAATATGACCAGCAAACAGCCAAATTTACCTTTTGAGGCTTTGAGTTAACTGAAAGTCTGCTTTACATACAAAGACTTTCAGTGGAATGATTGCAGCAGTGAAGCTCTGAGCTAAACCATAGAACATGGATAACCCAGCAAAAAAAAAAAAAAGAAAAAAAAAAGAAAAAAAAAAAAAAAAAAAAAAAAAAAAAGTGAAAAAAAAAGGAAAAAAAAAAGGGAAAAAAAAAGAAAAAAAAAGAGATAAGAATGTGAGAGATGAATAATGAACTGGCAGTGAAAACATAACAGCCCATGGCCAATGGCATTTCTCCCACAATATGTTCCTCTGCAATGGGTAAGGTTGTACATATTTCAATTTCTACTTTAAAATGCTTATTCCCTCCTTTTCCATCTTTCTCCTCCTCAAGATGTGTTACTCAATATTCTTAAAATAAATTTTGTATAATTGCATCAATTTAAAGAAAACGAATACTGAGCATGGAATGGCAAAAATGAAGTTTTTCAAGTCAAATGGTTATAGAATTATCTATAAGACTCCAATGTTTGAATACCTACAGACATGAACTTTAATTTGTCTCCTGACAAATTGCAGTTGTGATGAAAGTTTAGAATTATAATTTTCACCAGTTAGCAATAAATATAGTGCCACACTATATGTTGACCTTGCAAAGGCATCTGATACAACAGATTGTAGTCAGCTGTAGGGATTTACTTTAAGGATGCAGCAAACTGGATGTGGAAGAGGCTACTATAACATATACTCCCCTCTTTAGATTTTGACAAGATTGGAAGGGAATAGTCAGCATTCAAGTGTTTCTTTATTGTAATGGATATCAAAAAGCCAGGGTAAAACTCTGCATTTTTATTCATGACTATGTGTATATAGTTAGCATTATTCTCCATCCAAATGTGCTGTGTGAAAACTTGTCTGCATCAGTCATTTTAAAATAATTGCTTTAATTTGGGGCTGTGGTTAAAAGCAAACACAAGGTTGATGTCATCTCCTGGCAGTTACTTTTCCAACAACTTTTTTTTTTTTTTTTTTTCCCCCAAACTTGACAAATAACAAATGCTTGGTGGTAACTTTGAGTTTAAAATTCATTGACAACTAGCTGATAAGAAACATACCAAATATTGGATTCTGCTATATAAATAAGCATATCCAGAAGAACAAAGAAGGTTCTGATGACTTTCATTTGTTGTACTGCCTTGGTTATGAAATTTCCCACTAATCAAAACTTTCCTTTCTGTCATGTCCCTAACAATTTTACATATGATATTTATTTATCATACATCTCTGTTAACCAAAGTGCTGTTTAACATCACTCATGTGGAGGAATGATACTTGGCTGGTATTTGACATTTTGACTTGCAGTCCTGTGTTTTAAGTGAAGATTTAAAGGATAAAGGAAAATTGCTATCGTCTGCAAACAAAATGCCTTTTCTTACTCAAAGGTTACGAGCAATGATGGAAGAGATTGCAATGCAGAGTGCGTAGAAATCCCACTCGATGAGTGCTAGAGGGCTAAAAGGCTAACACAGGAATGTGTTTGCCCACATAGAATAGATGCTGGGCTTGGAAACAAAATCTGAGACTTGGTTTTTAGAACAACTTGATCAATTTGTAGGAATAACTGCATCCTTAACATTTTTATCTTTTCCTTTTGTTTCTCTGAGTTTCCATGTCTTGTGTTTTCATACATTTTAGGATGCCCTCTTAGTCCTTGACCAGTCCCAAATGTGGCTTACAGGAGAGTAGCCATCACAGCTGCCTACAAAGCAACTGGGTTTTAATTCTCATAATTTTATGAGCAGTGACCTAATAGGCCATAACTCATAAAAAGAGTTTACTTTTAGCTATAGAAACATGAAAACAAAGGGGAAATATTTTAAAAGTAAAAATTGCCTCACAGGCGTTTCTTGCCTTGGTTCAGAAGGCAAATTTAAGGTAACATTGTTTAAGCTTTTAATTCTCACTTGATGTCTCCAAAATCGACGTGCTCTCCTGCAGCAGTGTGTGCCCTTTCAGACTTCTCAGGTGCTTTAATTCTTCCTCTTCCTCTGCACTGTCACATCTGTGTGTAAAAACACAGATGAGGACTGAATCTTTCTTAGGTCATCTACTTAGGATCTTCTTCACTCCACATCACATGATTTTAGACTCCATATAGCAGAGCAAGATCTATAATTTTGATCCAAACCAGCTTTAGGTAGAGAAAGCAGATGAGTACACAGAATAATGATATCATAAGGCAGCAATGAGATGACACTGGTGAGCATGATATGCAGTGTGGAATTCATACTGAGAGAGATAAAATTTTAGTTAGTAGTTAAAATTTTAGTCATACCTCTGATATCTGTACTGGATTGAAAGTGGTTATCAACCATTCCTTATCAGAATGGTTCGTTTTCCATCAGTTCTTTTCACTCCCAAATGAAAATTAGGTTCCTAAAGGTAGTGAAAATAAATGACCCTTTGAAAATGGCCCTTTTGAAAATGTGTCTGTAAGTTCTTTGGTTCTTTGAAGTAAGGGGAGGAACAGAGAAGTTTAGAAATAATGTTTTAAATAGAATGTTTGCAACTGTCTTCCTTACTCAGAAACTGGAAGCTCTATTCTAAGCTTAAAAAAGGGATCATCTAGGAAACTGAAACTAAGAAGTGTGTGACAAGTCTTCCTGTTCTTTGTCAGAGTTGAAGGGTTATTCAGACTTCTCATCTCTTTTAGGTAGTCTCCAATCAAGAACACAAAGTGTCTGGTACTTGAACTGGTAGATATCACTAATTTCTGCAAACAAGCCCTGCTTACACAGCTTTAAACACTTGGATACTGAAAGTGGGGTTAATTGTGAAGATGACAAGACATTGCAGAGGAGTTCAGGAAGTTCCTATGTAAAAAGGAAGCAGGGACTGTGATATCAATAACATGGATTGAGCCATAATGCAGGAAGTCAGCAAGGACATCCCAAATTTTGCAAACAAGACAGTGGAATCTTTCATGCAGACATGCTTCCAAGTCTCATTTCTTAACATCATCATTTCCAAAAGTTTCTCTTTAGTAATGCAATATTCTCAGAAAAGATGTTCAGGGATTTGTCCCATTGCAGAGACTGTTAAATTGCCCACCAAGAGACTTCCCACCTGTGGAGAAAGCAGTGGCTTCTACTTGCGTGTAACATATTTTTAGCAGAGTTTCTGCAATGATAACTTATTTACATGATTACAACTGAAAACAATAGCAGCTGCCTTATTACTTTAATGTAAAGATGGGATTTGAGTAGGTATTCAATTTTAGTGGTTCTTGAGCCCTGAACACAAGCTGAAGAAGGTGATTCTGGTGAACAGTGATTTATTGTTGCTTGGGGTAGATTCCTCAGGCAATTTATACTAATTGAAGTATCTGCAGATCTTAATGTGTGGCCTAGTACTGAATATGAAATCCTTATTCTTATACATGATTTTGCTGAACTACAGCTCCTGGAAGACCCAGTTATATAATCTGGAACTCCTGCTTTTTCAGTGGTACATGACGTAGCCATAGCCTAAAACACAATAATTTCAGCTGTGAAAATTACATTTAAAAATTTGCTTCATTATGTTAAACTCTTCTGGTCACTGCTTTCCATGGATATCAATCATTTTAATGAGTGACTACATACTCTCAATTTTCTAGTTCCAGGTTTAAACTGGCAGTTGTTTTACCCTAAATTGGCCCATGATCACGTCTCTTCCAAATCCATTCTCAAAGGTAATTTTCCAGGTATTTTATTTCTTTGTTAAGAATGAGCTGTAATCATCAAAGCCTTTCTTTATTTTTTTCTTAAAGGTGTCTTAAATTCATCGTAATTGCCTAAGATAAGAGAAAATTCTTTTCTTTGCCTTTCTCTTGTTCAGCATAATTGCTGATCAAATAGAAGTCTTCCTTTGTAACAAACTCTTTAGCTTTGTAGTGCTTCTCTTGTTTTTGCTACCCTGTTTCATGTGTTGTTGTGGGGTTTTTTTTTCATTTTAGATGCTGGAAAACTATAGCAAACAAATTAGAGCTTATAATGAACATCATTTGCATGATAATTATGTTTTAAGAATCGGCAAAACACCAATGGGCTGACCTGCTGGAGAGGAGAGGCTAGTAAAAATCAGAGACTGAGAAGCTCTTGCTACACTTTGATCTAAATTTTATGGTATGTGCATTCACTTAACAGGTCATTGAATCTGGATTTACTCTGAATCAGAAACTACTTTGTTTCACTCAGCGATACACAACTACCCTATAAAATGTAATGGATAAGCTAGAGAGAACCAGGAAAATGCAAAACAGGAGGAAAAACTACGTTGATAATTTCCAGAAGGCAGTGCTCTTTAGTGCTTTTGTAACCATTTGATTGACAGAATTAAAAATATGCTGTTAAAATTGCATCAGATCCAGAGCTGGTAAAGGAAATTAAGGACCAATTTACAACTCAAACTAATCTTGAAAAACTGAAGGATTATTCTTCAAACCAGGAGGAAATTCAACAGGCTCAAGTGAAAGGTATCAAACTTAGGCAGAGAGAACAAACTGAATAAATACAAAACAGACAGCAACCTACTAGGCAGCAATTCATCAAATAAAGCCCTGGGGGCAAAAAGGGAGCAGAATAACATGAATGCATGTAATGATGTCATGTCATTGTAAACAAGGTGAGCATCATGCTGAGATCTATTTGAAGAAGGAATAACAGCCTGATGAAATTGTGAAGTGATCTTTTTGCACTTTCCGTGGTGATAAGCCTATCTGGAGTAGTGTTTTCAGCTTTGGACACTGCCTCAAAAAAAGGTAGGGGTCATTTTAATAGAAGGCAGCAAAGAGAACAGGGAGAGGTGTGGAAAACATGAGCTAAGATTAAGGGGAAATAAATTAACAAGGAGAAAACAGGAAATAGAAGAAAAACAGTCCTGAAAAACATAAGAATATTGCACATGGAGAAAATTATCCACTTTGCATGTTCAGGATGGATGGGCAAGAAGTGTTGGCTTAAATTGTAAATATTTGGAAAATCTTTGCAGCAGTGAAGACAGAGAGTCACTGGGACAGGTGAAATGACAATCTTCATTATTGGAAATTGTTGTGACCAGAGCAGGGAAATAGTTGACAGGGATGGGTGTAGTTGGACAGGTAACTCTGCTGAGGTGAGGGGGTGGCCTAGACTGCCTTCTGAGTTCTTCCTTGCAACAGTTTCTCACAATTTTGTGAAAAGGCAGAAGGGGGAATAGATATGGTGTTGTGAGAAATAAATATGAGATTGCTATGATATCAAGGGTGTAATACACTCATAAAATCATAGAATGGTAAGGTTGGAAAGGACCGCAAATATCATCTAGTTCCAACCCCCTGCATAGGCAGGGACACCTCCCACTAGTACAGCTCACTCAAGACCTCCTCCAACCTGGCCTTGAACACCTCTGGGAAGGGAGCAGCCACAACCTCCCCAGGCAACCTGTGCCAGTGCCTCACCACCCTCACTGTAAAGAACTTCTTCCTAACATCCAGTTTAAATGTCCTCTCTGCCAGTTTACACCTATTGCCCCTTGTCCTGTCATTGCAAGACCTTGTCAATAGTCCCTCCCCAGCCTTCTTGTAGGCCCCCTTCAGATACTGGAAGGCTACTATAAGGTCTCCTCACTCAGGATTGTATGGTGCAGGATTTTTCTCCACAACTACCAATATATCTCAAGAGCTTCCTATTGGGATGACTGGTGTGTTTCATGGACTTGAAGAAACTGTGAGGGGAGCAGTGACTGACTCCTGAGCTGACAGTGCCTTCTGTGGAGCTGCAACAAACTGATCCGAATGGTCACACAACCTAAAAGGAAGCATGGGCAGATCCAAGACTTTGCCAATCTTACCAATGGAAAGACCACCTAGTAGATACACCAACTTCTAGTCAGAGAATATTTCCTGAGTTCATACCAAAATGTGCATCACTTTGGGAACAGTTTATAGATTTCTCTTTCCTTGCCAACTCATCCTAAGCCACCTATTAAGCCCTTGTCTGGGCCATTGTCAACTGTATCTGGTGGTTGGCTGTGACTGACTTGGGCTAGCTTTTTTCCAGGAAGGATGCTGAACTGTGTGCCAGCAGTTCACTTGTTTTCCCAAATGCTGGAGAATGTAGGCAACATGCTTGTTCTGGTCATGCTGGAAAGTCTGAAAATCACATGTGAACCAAGATGAAAGGGGCACTTTTCTGCTGGGTATAAGTGCAAAAGGCTGAAGAAAGCTTGCACTTAAACTGAAGGGAGAATAGCAACCCTGCATAATACTGTTTCAGTGGCTCTTTCCATGATATTTTCTTGTTCAACATAGATAACGTAATAACATACAAAGCTCCTCCAACAAGCAAACCTGTGCAGATGATCATATCCAGAAGTGTCCCATCTGTTTCCAGACTTGATTTCCAACTACCGGATTAGTTGAGCAATCCAGAGGCAGCCAAAAACATCTCAGATGTTGCTGTGCTGCATTCCCCAGTAAGACAGTGTGTTTCACTGCTACTGGAAAAGACACTCTAGGTGTCCCTGCCTATGGCAGGGGGTTGGAACTAGCTGATCCTTGAGGTCCCTTCCAACCTTACCATTCTATGATTCTATGATTCTATGATCTCCCATTTGTAAAACTCATCCTTCAGGGGCTGGCTTGGAAAGCAGCCTCCGTAGCATTACATAGATGTGACCAGGGACTGTGCTTTGTGAGTCCAAGCAGCATGGCAATGGATCACCTCCATATGCTCAAGCTCATTCCCTTGATCCTCAAAACATGGTGCCCATGTCCAAACTGCCTAGTGGAAACAATCCTTGGCATCTGGTATGTCCTGAGCTGTGCCTGGGTGTCATCTGGGCTGTACTGTTTGGCAAGAGCCAAAACCATGCAAGAGGCTCTGCTGATCGTTAAAGCAAAACAGATGATCGTGGACCACTGCCAATGTCTGTGGCTTGTCCCTGTTTTATTTACTTGTATTGATGTAGGCTAAGAGAAGTTCTGCTAATAAAATGATTGTTATGTGCAATACAGTAGGTCTGACTAAAGTCACATGGTAGTTATTTTCAAGGGCTTAGAGATAACTGCATGCATAGGGCTGTGAACCACACCTTCAGACATGGAATGACCAGACATTGAGGAATCAATTAAACAGTTGCTTTTGATGTGAAGAAATTTTGCAGGTTGACCTTGGCTAGCTGACAGGTGCCCATCAAAATCACTCTATCCCTCCCTCTCCTCATCTGGAGAGGAGGAGAGAAAAATATAGTACAAGACTTACGTGTTGAGATAAGTACAGGGTGAGGTCACTCACCAATTACTGTCACAGGCACAGTAGATTCAACTTGGGGAAATTAATTTATTAACAAATCACAGCAGGATACTGAGAAATAAAACCATCTTCCGCTTCACCCCACCCCTCCCTTCTTCTGGGGCTCAGCTTCACTCCAAGTTTTCTATCTCATCTCCCTGAGCAGCACAGTGGGGCAGAGAACAAGAGTATGAACAATTCATCACCTGCTGTCCCTGCCATTTTTTTCTCCTCACACTCTCCCTGCTCCATCATAAGATCCCTCCCACAGAATACGGGTTTAAACTGGCAGAGGGGAGATTGAAACTGGATGTTAGGAGGAAGTTCTTTACAGTGAGGGTGGTGAGGCACTGGAACAGGTTGCCCAGGGAGGCTGTGGCTGCTCCCTCCCTGGAGATGTTCAAGGCCAGTTTGGAGGAGGCCTTGAGTGAGCTGTACTAGTGGGAGGTGTCCCTGCCTATGCAGGGGATTGGAACTGGATGATCCTTGAGGTCCCTTCCAACCTTACCATTCTATGATTCTATGAATACAATCCTCCACGAACTTCTACACCTTGGATCCTTCCCATGGGTTGCAGTTCTTTATTAGTTACTCCAGCACAAGTCCTTTCCATGTGTCTTTTCTATGAGGCTCAGTCNAAGACCTGCCAGAAGCCTGCTCCAGCATAGGGTCTCCATGGGATCACAGCCTCCTTCAGGCACACCCACCTGCTCTGGAATGGCATTCTCTATGGGCTGTAGGTGGATATCTACTCCTCT
This sequence comes from Eubucco bourcierii, assembly GCA_013396675.1. NCBI lineage: Eukaryota > Metazoa > Chordata > Aves > Piciformes > Ramphastidae > Eubucco > Eubucco bourcierii. Next base: position 141,981 of record VWZE01025185.1, on the reverse strand, counting down.
GTTAACCTCCATGGTCCGAAGGGGGACATCCTGCTTCACTGTGGTCTTCAACACAAGCTGGAGGGGAATCTCTGCTCTGGCGCCTGGAGCAAGTGGTTTCTGCAGGGTTATTTCCCTCACATATTCTCATACCTCCCTCTGACTATTGGTACTGCAACAAATTTTCCTTGTTCTTAAATATCAGAGGGCTGATACCAACATTACTGATGGGTTGAGCTTTGGCCAGCAGTGGGTCTGTTTTGAAGCCAGCTGGCATTGGTTCTTTCAGACACAGGAGAAGCTTCTAGCAGCTTCTGACAACAGCTACCTCTCTCGCCTCCTGCTGCCAAAACCTTGCCATACAAACAGAATACATTGACCAAAGTCTTGCTGTGGCTCTATGTGCTCCTGTACCTACACCCAGCAGGCACCTGTGCTGAATGACTGAGTTGACCTCCTCCAGTGTAAGCACAGATTTTGATCAGTTTAAGGCAGTTGTGCTGGGTGCTGTTATCTCCATTGAAAGCCTGCATGTTGCTCTGGCTCTTGTAAGAGACCAGCCAGCTTGCATATATTAATTTTTTTTAATCTCTAAGCATGAAAGCAATGACACTTTTAGGTTGAATGAAGTTAAATATAAACTTAAAAGCATGCCTAATTAATAACTTTTTCTTGGGGGAAACTTTGCTAATATATACATTTCCCCTGCAATTCTAATAATTAAGAGTGGAAATATCACAACCAGTGTTCTAACACCGATTTATGATGCGTTTTGGTTTTGAATTAATTTTTGGATTCCTCTCTTCAGCTGTTGGCTCCTAAGGTTATTGAGGCCTTCTGTTTACTGGTAGAGGGCTTAGTAAACTGGTGTGTCCGTTTTATTAAGTAATAGTTTTTTAAAATGCAATATGCCACTAAAATAAAGGTTAGCCAGCTAATTAATAAGGAAAAAGTTTCACTCCTCTGATTCCAATCTGTAGTTGGCATGGTATCTTTTTTTTTTTTTTTACTACTTATTTGACCATACTGTACTTTTATTACTTTCACACTGAGAGAACCTTCTAAAAGCATAAAAGCAGCATGTGTGTTTTTCGGATTCCTTTGACTTTCTCAAAAATAGCAGCTTACTATTTTGACATATCACAAACCTGCTTCCTTTTTACACCGCTTTTAAATCAATCCTGCTCTGAAGCCAATTTAGTCAATAGAATTTTATTGCCTTGCAGGAAACTTGGGTTTCATCCTGAAAAGCAGATAAAATATAGTATGGTTAACAAGAAGAAAGATGATGTTTTGTGGGTTTGCATTTCTGTCAGATCTTCTAGTCTACCAGTCCTCTTCATCTTTCAACGCCATAAAACACGGTATGTGGGAAGAAGAAAAGGACAAAGGTAGTAAATATTTGTAGTAGTAATAATAATAATAAGTTACTAATTATAATATTTTAAATACAAATGGATAGATTTTTTAATTTTTTTGTCTATAAGAAAGAAGCCTACTGCAGACTTTCACACAGATAAGTTCCCTGTTAAGTTCAGTAAATATCATACTGTTTAAATCCAAACATAACAGCTCAGAGAATGAAGACAGTCAACTGTCAAAAAGTCTTCTGGTGTGTAACAAGGTAAAACAAAATGGATTTAATTTTTTTTTCCTCCTCAATATTCAGCTTAAAATGGCCTTCATGAAACTCAAGCTATCATGATAAATTCATGGTCCCAACAAGCATGTTGCCATAGCACATGCTACATCTTCTGCAATTTAATGGTGACAAGAAGATGTTCAGGTTTTCTGTACACGTATCCAAGCCACAAAATCTCCTTGCCACTGGCACAGGTAGCTTATAGTACAGAGGCATACAGGGAGCAGCAGTGGGTCAAAGCTGTACAGAGAATCCAGATTCACCTGTACAGGATGATGCCCCTGTCTCTGAAGCATTAACAGTGTAATATGGCCATAATCAGACCTAACGTGGCCCTGCTGTCACTCTCAGAATCTTGACGGACATGTTATCAAGTGGATGTGGAGCTAAACAATAATCCTGTTCCTGAGTCATAGATGAGGTAAGATTTCATTCAGCAATATGTTTTGCTTTTTTTCCTGGTTGAACATTACAGTATTTTGGATTTCATTTTCAGGATTAGTGAACCTAGTAGTTTTCATGAGCACAGAGACCCAGTGAAAAGTGAGAGCTGAGTTGTCCTATAACTTAATAACATCATTCCTAAATGATGGGAGTATTATAGGACACAGGCTGTTAAGAGACACTAAATTGAAAACCATGCTTCTGACACTTCTTTTTCCTTGGACATGTGCAACTTGTGCACGCTCTATGATCATGCTGCTGAGAAATTTCTTGGTGCACTGACATATCATTGGAAGGTAGGGACAAAAAGCCACTCCTTAGTTTCACTGTTTCTCCTCAATTAAAGTCACAGGTACTTCCTTTTCAGAAAGTAAATAAAGGACTTTGCTCTGCTGCTTTTATACTGATATTACAGAATCACTGAAGTAATCAGGTTGGAAAAGACCTTCAAGATCCTTGAGTCCAACCTATCACCTAACACCTTCTAATCAACTAAACCACGGCACTAAGTTCTTCCAGCCTCTTTTTAAACACCTTCAGGGATGGTGACTCCACCACCTCCCCGGGCAGCCCATTCCAATGGGCAATCATTCTTTCTGTGAAGAACTTCTTCCTAGCATCCAGCCTAAACCTGCCCTGGTACAGCTTGAGGCTTGTTCTGTCACTGAGTGCCTGGCAGAAGAGACCAGCCCCCGTAGTTGTAGAGAGCAATGAGGTCTCCACTGAGCCTTCTCTTCTCCAGGGTTCTCCATTTAAATGGCTAAATAATAAGGCAAATAATTATTAACTGTAGCATGTAAAAACTTATACTGTGTGCTACATTTTCAACATCCTGCTGGCAGGCTGAGAAAGAGTTGGTGAGTACCACCTGAAATGTGAGTTTAAGTCCTGATGAGCACAGCTGGCAGTGGCCTTAGCAAACCAAGACCCTACTTGGTGTAAAGATTTTCAGAAACAGTGTAGAGAAAAAATTTCCTGAAGTATGTTTTGTGAGATGATATGTGGTCAAGCACACGTTCATGAATATTTCTTCTCAGCAACCAGGGCTAGCAGAGGATTGTCCAACACAAAAAAGCCATGGTTTCAAAACTGGGATACAGGTAGTAAAGACTGGAAAGAGATTATTGATTGGTGGGAACCAGCAATGGTTTCACCAAGGGCAGATCTTACCTGAAAAATTTAGTGGCTTTTTATGATGAAGTCACAGCGACAGTGGACAAGGGAAGGGCAACTGATGGCATCTACCTGGACCTGAGTAAGGCATTTGACTCTGTCCCACATGACATCCTGGTCACCAAACTGGAAAAACATGGACTTGATGTGTGGAGCACTGTTGGATAAGGAATTGGTTGGATGGTCGAACCCAGAGAGTGGCGATCAACGGCACAATGTCCACCTGGAGACCAGTGACAAGTGGTGTCCCTCAGGGGTCAGTGCTGGGACCAGTGCTGTTTAACATCTTTGTCAGTGACATGGACAGAGGAATGGAGTGCACCCTCAGCAAGTTTGCAGATGACACCAAGCTGTGTGGCACAGTCGACTTGCTAGAGGGCAGGGATGCCATCCAGAGGGACCTGGACAGGCTGGAGAG
>VWZE01025185.1:122874-138057 GCA_013396675.1 Eubucco bourcierii | reverse complement strand
AGAGTTGGGGCTCTGCAGCCTGGAGAAGAGAAGGCTTTGAGGAAACCTGATAGTAGCCTTCCAGTATCTGAAGGGGGCCTACAGGAAGGCTGGGGAAGGATTATTTACAAGGTCCTGCAATGACAGGACAAGGGGCAATGAGTTTAAACTGGCAGAGGGGAGATTTAGACTGGATGTTAGGAGGAATTTCTTTCCAGTGAGGGTGGTGAGGCACTGGAACAGGTTGCCCAGGGAGGTTGTGGATGCTCCCTCCCTGGAGGTGTTCAAGGCCAGGTTGGAAGAGGCCTTGAGTGAGCTGTAGTAGTGGGAGGTGTCCCTGCCTATGTCAGGGGGTTGGAACTAGATGATCCTTGAGGTCCCTTCCAACCTTACCATTCTATGATTCTAGGATTATCAAAACATGTTGCTTCAAGAAAATAGTTACATCTTTTAGGGAGTTTCTCAGCAGTGAATTCCAGGGATCATAATCGTGGTGAAAAATGTGGTTATTAGAGACAGACTGTACCATGTGTAGATGTTATGGTGATGGAAAGTGATAAGCCAGCCACCTTCCATCAAGGATAGAGGAATGTTCTTGGGAGGCTGCCACTTAGTGAGGCAGTGAAGTACAAAGGATTAGGGAAGGAAGAAGCTCAAATCTTACTATTTCAGTTGCATTGTGTTTCATTGCTTTGAGTTTTCTTGACTTTACAATGCTGTTTTCCTAGCTTTTATTATGTAATATCTGATAGGTTTTAGTTGGACAAAACTTACTAGGATGAGTAAAAAGTATGTTTGCATTCTGAAGCATCCTGATCTCCTGTTACATCTCAGTATAAGAGACAGGGTTAAGTCTATTCATGTCATTACTGTGACTGACTTGGGCTCTTGCCACATAGACATATCGAACACAGACAAGAGTTGACACCATGAGAAAATGAAAGACAGTGGACAAAGTGTCAAAGATCTCTGAAACTAAATGATGGACAAGGAAAATGGGGAGGGTAGAGGTGCTACTATGGAGGAATCAAAAGATAAGTTCATATAACAAAGCAATAAGGCAGGAGAAGAAAAATCTTTGTGTTAGCACCTTGAGTTTCTCTGAGATGAGAAAAAATTGTGTCCATCAAGAACAGTGAAAAATAGTGGACCAGACTGGTAGTAGCAAATTTAAATTACAACTAAGTTAGATAAGGAGATGTCTCCCTATTGGTCAGGACAGTGAAGCACTAGAAAAGATTTCCCAAGGAGGTTACGAGGTCTCTCTCACCTAGAGCAGATTAGGAAAGCATCTCTTAAGAATAAAATAGATATATTTGATCCAGATTAAGGATTGGGTAGAGTAGGGCAGACTACTTGACCTCTTTCGGCTCAGATTTGTTGATTGCAGCAGAGGAGAAGAAGAAGTTGGATTGAAAGATGGTACGGTGTGGAGAGATAAGAAAAGCTGAAACTTAAGAGATTTTCTGCAGAATGAAATCTCAGTTATGACTGACATGTTAATGATGCTGGGGCTTGAATACTCCTTCTGAGCTCCAGCAGGGAAAAGAAATCGGGGGTTTCCGAGTGTTGGAAGTTAGAAACAGGGGACCTAGTCTAGGAATTGTCTAGGTTTGAATCAAAGAATTCAAACTATTATCAACAGAATTAGAACTGTAGGAGAAGATGTCAAGATGTAGCAATAGTTAGAAAGAGAAATGGAGAAAACCTGGGATTTTAAAATGACAGAGAGATTAAGAAAAAGATGAAGAGAGGTAATCAGGGTGTTTGCACAAAAGGGGGGAATGGGTACAGGACTCAGAAGAGCTAGAGAAGAGTGGCTATAAGGAAGTGAAAATAGCCAAACTCCTTGTTCTTAATAGAAGAAAGAAGATGGGAAGGCAAGGTAAAGAAAGAAGAATGTATTCTTATGACCACGATTTCTGAAGGTTGCCTTCTCATGTCAGTCTTCACTGGAACTGCTTATAGTTTCTGACTGAAAAAAGCACATCTGACCCTTGAAAGGTCCTGTTAACCTAATGGACTGCTCAGGAAGTCAACTACAATGTATTTGTTTTTTGGTTGTTTTTTTTAGAAGGTGGAAAGTGGTGATTTGTTTCTGAAGTAATAGAAGCTTCTGTATAAATAGACCTAAATCAGCAGCTTCTGATGTCACACGCGACTGTCAAACCTGAGTTTTCCATTGAACTGTTGGAGTGGGGCCAGAGGAGGCCATGAAGATGATCAGGGGGCTGGATCAGCTCTGCTATGAGGACAGGCTACAAGAGTTGTGGCTTTTCAGCCTGGAGAAGAGAAGGCTTTGAGGAGACCTTATAGTAGCCTTCCAATATCTGAAGGGGACTTACAGGAAGGTTGAGGAGGGACTATTTACAAGGTCTTGCAACGACAGGACGAGGGGTAGTGGGTTTAAACTGGCAGAGGGGAGATTTAGACTGGATGTTAGGAAGAAAATCTTTCCAGTGAGGGTGGTGAGACACTGGCACAGGTTGCCCAGGGAGGTTGTGGCTGCTCCCTCTCTGGAGGTGTTCAAGGCCAGGTTGGATGAGGTCTTGAGTGAGCTGTACTAGTGGGAAGTGTCCCTGCCTATGGCAGGGGGTTGGAACTGGGTGATCCTTGAGGTTCCTTCCAACCTTACCATTCTGTGAGTCTATAATTCTATGTTTAGATACTCTTGAAGGAACACCCAGACTGCTTTTGTAGAAGCCCTTTTACAATCCTGTAAGGGCAAAGAAATCATATGGTAGTATTTATACTTGCACTTGCATGAGAATCTATCATACAGATCTGCCATGGGCTCTTAAAGGTATATTTAAACCAGGCATGTTCAAACCCAGCATTTAAATATTGCTATATTTATGTTGGAAATCTCTCCGAAGGTTTTGTTGTTTGTTTCTTTTTCCTAGTGAAGGGAGGTTTGGATACAAATGTTCCACTCACAGCATGTGCAACCAAACATTACCACTGAACGCACAGGGAGGAGAAACAGAAATAAACTCGCCAGACTCCTTTTGCACTAGGTAAATTAGTTTGCTGGGTGCAAACAGGCACCTGCTAACTCCCCCAGTCCTATGGCCTGCTCTGTGTGGGTGGAACCCTCATATAAAAGCTGAAGTAAATGAGCTCTGTGTGAGCACAAGGTTGTATGAAGGACAAAATCCTAATACTGAAGGAACTAAAGCAGATTTTAAAGATCCTTCTGGCACAATAAGCAGCTTTTGGAGAACAGGGAAAGCTATGTATGCTTTTGTATTTTGTTTTGTAAATGAAGGTTGTGAACTCCATAATTCTCTAGGAAAATTGTTTATTATTATTGAACAGGACTGTTTTCAGCTATGCACAGGCAAAATCCCTTTCCTGCTCGTGCTTGGAGGAACCCCACGGCTTTTCCACCTCTACAAGTCTGGCTGAGGGTTCCACAGGAGCAGGTTATGTTGAGATGGGTAATATGAACCTTATGTCTCTGTTTGGTTTACCCAGATATTCCTAAGAGACACATATGTTTTGCTGAGCACTCTCCACTTCTATTTATATTCTACAATTCAATAGGAATTACTGTAGGAATCCTTCCCCTGGGGAACTTACCCTTAAGTTTGTGTTAGGTTAAGTATAGATTTGCAAAGCAGGTTGTTTTACACTCTTCAGATAATCACTGATGTTGGAAATAGGAAAATGAGGTACACTGAAAATTGGAGAGAACCTCATTTGTGAAGCGTTTGATTCTTCCATGTGTACCTCAGTGTTCAAGGAGCAAACATGTTTATCAGAAAAAAAGATGAACTTTGGAGTGGAATCAAGTGAAGAGTCTTTAGACATCCTGGCTAAATTTTTTTTTAGTTCATAAATCTGCTTAGAAGCTGTATCAGTGCATTACAGCTCCAGTGGCACAGTCAGTCTGCACAGCCCAGGGCACAGCAGTAGTGCAGGTGTTATGTTTACACCACTAAACTGCAGAGTGAAAGAAAGTGAACTTGAATACTGAAGTGTGCTTGAGTTTTCACTCTTTGTCTCCTTTTAATGAAACTGCTTTAGTTAGCCATCTCCAAGGCAAAGGCTCTTCCAGATTTGACTGTTTACATCTCCAGGGATGTGGTGTACTCTTGGTGTTATGATGTGATATACCAGTCCGGTGGACTACTATGGACCCCTCATATGAGTAATTTGGAGACTTTTCATAGAAAAAGCATACAACATATTATCACTCTCTTAGTGTCAGAGGGGCACCACAGACTCAGAGGAGATTGAGGGTCAAATGCAAAGCAGTGGGGATCTGGTCACTGTACTCAGAAAAGGTTTCACTTCAACACCCACCCCCCCCTTGAAACACTGAAGACGCTGATCAGTCATTTAGAAACAAGTTTTAGTGGAAAGAAAAATGTTTTAAGAGAGAATGGGTATAAAGGAAAGATTTCTGTTTGTAAATCAGATTATTTTTGACAATTACAGGAGTAAAATTCTGAAACATTCAGACACGGTCACAATTTAATTTTTTTCATGCTCACAGAAGTAATTATTTATACAAAGAATTGCAGCATAAATTATTATATTTATGCAGAGCACTGTTAAATGATTACTTGTAATAGGAGCCTTAATTAATTGGCTCAGTAACAGCCCTCCTATGAGTTTGTATTCTGTAGTTCTTTGCCATGTATTAATATGGTTCACCTTTATAGCTGTGCAATTTTATTCATTCTTGGGCCTTGATTGGTTTAATTATTCTAGTAGCATTCTATTCATCCAGACAAGAGGTTTTCTTACTTCCAAGAGTAGACCTAACTGGAAAATTCTGTTCTTTTCTGGTAATTTCTTTTTAAACAGACTACAGAGAACCTTGGGTTTGCCTTTGTTTGGTTTTCTTTTCTCTACAGTTTTAAATTAAGACTACAACTTTGCATTCCATTGTGTGAACATCAGCAAATACTTTGTGTTTTCTTTGCAGTTCGCATTTTGAAAGGATATTAACTTGCTGTGGGACTGCTGCTTGAGAAATAGACTTCTAGCAAAATCATGATGAATTCTGTTTAATGAACTTCAAGGAGCTTTGGAATCACAGATCCAAACTGCTCTGAATAAAAAGAGAAACATTAACAAGTGTCTTAATCAATTCAGCCTCTTACATTTATGCAAGCTAAAGAAGAATAGAAGGGCAAAACCTTCCCCTCCTTGTCTGGAAGAGCACTGTGCAGTAGCTGTAGCTCTGTGGGGGCAACACTTTTTAATTATTCACCCCTGTTCAAACACACGGTTTTATTTTAGCATCGAAAAGATTAATTGGGAAGGATCAAAGAGGTCTTTTAGGGTAGCCAAATGGTGTTTCTCTTGCTTGTCCTCTTGGCTGGCCTTTAGGTTTATCAAACCTGAGCAAGAAGGATCACGTCACCAGGAGCTCTGTAACACAGAGGCACTAGTCCTGCCGTACACTGCACCTTTATGCATTTGAAAGTTGATGCTGATACTGCCACTTCAAAGGCTCCATTTCGCTTCAGGGGATTCTATCTTTAAAGCACTCAACATCAGTGGGAGGATTTTCACGTCATGTCACATCTCACTTTTGAAGTTTCTTGTTAATAGGGGTCGCCTTTGAAGACTTCCCACTCCAGAGAGGTTCTTCTCCCAGTTTTTCTTGTTGTGGGGATGTCTCTCACAAGATCTTTTTAACATTCCTCCTGAGGATTTTCTATCTTTAGGAACATCCTTTAAGAGCTTCTTATTGTTTAGACCTGGGCCTTTAGAAGAGTTCTGATATCTTTTAACAAGTTCCTGCTTGTGGGGCTAGATCATGCAGTTCCTACTCAATGTTGAGCTGACTGCAGCTGATTCTCCTGAGTAAGCTGAGAATGACCTAGACAAACTTGTTTTTAGGAGTAGATTTCATCCTTCTCTCATTATTCAAGTAGAATCAAAGAGAAAATATTATAAAATGAACATACATTGCTTGTTTTAATTACCATTTTAATAAATGATGGATTACTCTGTTCTTATGAACTCAGAAACATAATCTTGCTTAAATCATGTACCTCTTTGGAAGAAAGTCATAATAACTTTTGGGTTTTTTTAAAAATTCCTTCCTTCTGTCTTGGACTTTCTTGCATGGACTGGAATATACCATGACTTTTAGTATTACAGACCTTACTGAAAAAAAAAAAAAAATTAAAAAAACTTATTTGAAAGCCTCTTCTCATGAGATTCTGTAACCTCAGAGGTACACATAAAAAACTGAACTTGGGAAGTTCTTTAAGGTGAGGGTGGTGAGACACTGGAACAGGTTACCCAGGGAGGTTGTGGCTGCTTCAGATCCTGCTGAAAGTCCTGCTAAGGCAAATGGAAAACAAAGGAGAGGTGATTGGTGGGAACCAGCATGGCTTCACCAAGGGCAGATCTTGCCTGACAAATTTAGTGGCTTTTTATGATGAAGTCACAGCGACAGTGGACAGGGAAGGGCAGCTGATGGCATCTACCTGGACCTGAGTAAGGCATTTGACTCTGTCCCACATGACATCCTGGTCACCAAACTGGAAAAACATGGACTTGATGGATGGACCACTGCTGGATAAGGAATTGGCTGGATGGTCGAACCCAGAGAGTGGTGATCAACGGCACAATGTCCACCTGGAGACCAGTGACAAGTGGTGTCCCTCAGGGGTCAGTGCTGGGACCAGTGCTGTTTAACATCTTTGTCAGTGACATGGACAGAGGAATGGAGTGCACCCTCAGCAAGTTTGCAGATGACACCAAGCTGTGTGGCACAGTCGACTTGCTAGAGGGCAGGGATGCCATCCAGAGGGACCTGGACAGGCTGGAGAGGTGGGCCCAGGCCAACCTCATGAAATTCAATAAGGCCAAGTGTAAGGTCCTGCACCTGGGTAGGCACAATCCCAAGCACAAATACAGGCTGGGTGGTGAATGGCTGGAGAGCAGCCCTGAGGAAAAGGACCTTGGAGTCTGGGTTGATGAAAAGCTCAACATGAGCCTGCAGTGTGCACATGCAGCCCAGACAGCCAACCGAGTCCTAGGCTGCATCAAGAGAAGCGTGGCCAGCAGGGCAAGGGAGGGGATTCTGCCCCTTTACTCTGCTCTCGTCAGACCCCACCTGGAGTACTGTGTGCAGTTCTGGAACCCTCAGCACAGGAAGGACATGGAAGTGTTGGAGCGGGTCCAGAGGAGGGCCACAAAGATGATCAGAGGGCTGGAGCAGCTCTCCTATGAGGACAGGCTGAGAGAGTTGGGGCTCTTCAGCCTGGAGAAGAGAAGGCTTCGAGGGGACCTGATAGTAGCCTTCCAGTATCTGAAGGGGGCCTACAGGAAGGCTGGGGAAGGATTATTTACAAGGTCCTGCAATGACAGGACAAGGGGCAATGGGTTTAAACTGGAAGAGGGGAGATTTAGACTGGATGTTAGGAGGAAGTTGTTTCCAGTGAGGGTGGTGAGGCACTGGAACAGGTTGCCCAGGGAGGTTGTGGATGCTCCCTCCCTGGAGGTGTTCAAGGCCAGATTGGACGAGGCCTTGAGTGAGCTGTACTAGTGGGAGGTGTCCCTGCCTATGGCAGGGGGTTGGAACTAGCTGATCCTTGAGGTCCCTTCCAACCTTACCGTTCTATGATTCTATGATTCTAGGTGTTCAAGGCCAAATTGGATGAGGTCTTGAGTGACATGTGCTAGTGGGAGATGTCCCTGCCTATGGTAGGGGGTTGGAACTAGATGATCCTTGAGGTCCCTTCCAACCTTACCATTCTATGAAGCAAATCTAAGAGCTTCTGAGTGTATTCACATGAGCTAGTCAGTATGAGCACTGTCAGGTGAATGACTTCAGAATATTGGTGCCTGATTTGAGAGTCTACTCTAATTCATAAATGCTTTTTGTTTTTAACAGATTATTTTCAAACAACCCTTTAAAAAAGAACAAACAAACAAATTTTCTTTATTATGAAAGCTTTCTACATTCAAGAAACTGGCAAATGGATTTTTAAAGGTTTGTAAAGGTTTGTTATTTCTGTCTACAACTACCTGAAGGGTGCTTGTGGCCAGGAGGAGGTTGCTTTCTTCTCTCAGGCAAGCAGCACCAGAACAAGAGGACACAGTCTCAAGCTGTGCCAGGGGAAGTTTAGGTTGGAGGTGAGGAGAAAGTTCTTGCCTGAGAGAGTCATTGACTGCTGGAATGGGCTGCCCAGGGAGGTGGTGGAGTCAGCGTCCCTGGAGGTGTTCAAGTGGGTTTGGACGTGGCACTTGGTGCCATGGTCTAGTCTTGAGGTCTGTGGTATTGGGTTGGACTTGATGATCTTTGAGGTCACTTCCAGCCTTGGTGATACTGTGATACTGTGTAAAAAGTTGCCTCAATTCATCACAAGTTCAGGCATTCTCCTTATGACATTTTGACTAGGAATGTTATTTTAGAATTCTTTGTTGTCGAATGTCTTTATTCTTGTATGTATGTTTTGTAATATGATTTTTCCCCCCCTGAGTTTACTTACCTGGTATTGTGCACTTGGAACATGTGTGAATGGTAGAAGAGAAGCTTGTGTGGAAAGCTGCAAAGCAAAAAGATGTTGCAGAACCATTATGCAAGTCAGGCTGCAGAAACCAAAAATGGCTTTGGAAATCTTAATGCAGAAGCAAATAGTTACATGAGCAAGGAGTTAAATGGAATCTGGTGTCCAGTGGGTTTATATCTTGCAACTAATTCAATTGTTAACTGAGAAAAAGGACAGCAGATGGAGTCTGAAGACCTTGGTGGACCTTGTATAAACCCTAGATCAATGATGAACATCCTACTAGTGAGATGATGAAGGGAGAGGACTTACTGAAGCACAGAAGAAAGGGCGGTTGGCTGAAATATGTTGTGAAGTACCTGAGAGAAGAGAGAGAGCAAAGTAGCAGCTCTAGGAGCTGCAAAACTAAGTATGTGGAGCTGCTACAGAGCAAAGGGCTCAGAGGTAGTGAACTGACAAAACCTTTGCAGCTGGGAGGAATTTAGCCCCTTGAACTGAAACAACACCTAGAGACAACAAACAAGAGGAAAAACTTTAAATAGTGAGGAAAGAAAGCTGTGTAAATGAAACAAGGAGTGGGACATTTTCAGACAGGAAAGAGCCTCTTTTGGAAGCTCACAGATGAAAACTTGGTCTGAAAATGTATTCTTATATTAAAATTCTTCTAAAATTCTGCATTATTGCTGTGTCATAAAATGGATTATAAGTAATAACTGGTATTATAAAATTAAAAGTACATCCATTTGAATAGGCTTTCATTTAAAAGGTGTTCAGCTTTTTACAGAGAAAATTGCATGTGCTAGATGAAGACAGAACAAAGCAAGATTACCTGCCAATACTAACTCATCTACTGCCATGTCAAGAAGGTCTTTATCTTTTTCTTAAGATACTAAAAGTTCTGTAAAGAGCTATTTAAGTTCAAAGTTTCAAGGTGTTTCTTTTTAACAGAGATAAGATATTAGGAAGAAGAAAATAGATGCTTTGCTTGGTACTACAGTAGCAGCTAGTTGTAGTATTCTGGGAAAATCTTCCCTGAGGAAAAAAAAAAAATGTTAAAAGGAAAACTTCTAATACTTTATATACAGGTTGGACATAAACATGTTGATGAATACATGGCGTTATATATTGAAAAAAAACCCAAACAGTTGCTTCATGAAAATCCACATTTTTACAAAACTTCATTGTTTTTCCCTGGAAAAATGTGTCTTTAAGGGATTCTCACATTGTCTAGTCATGTCTAGTTTTGAAGATTAATAAAAGCCCTTAGGCTATTAATCATAGAATCATAGAATCATAGAATGGTAAGGTTGGAAGGGACCTCAAGGATCATCTAGTTCCAATCCCCTGCCATAGGCAGGGACACCTCCCACTAGCACAGGTTACTCAAGGCCTCGTCCAAACTGGCCTTGAACACATCCAGGGAAGGAGCAACCACAACCTCCCTGGGCAACCTGTTCCAGTGCCTCACCACTCTCACTGTAAAGAACTTCCTCCTGACATCCAGTCTAAATCTCCCCTCTACCAGTTTAATCTGGCCAGTACTTGTGCTGTCTCAGCTTCTCACAGCCACATCTGTGTTCAAGTAGAAGTCTCCGTTAATATTTGATCTGTTTAATAGGTCTCAGTTAAATGCTCCAACACAATTTTCTAGCTCTCCTTTCAAAGATATTAATGTTTGCATCAGAGATGTCAACTTCTAACTAAAAATCAATAAGATTCTTTTCTTCTATCACTCTTTCTGAAATACTCTCCCATTTGCCAATTACTCACATTCATATTGCATGCAATAAATGAAGCTTTCCACTCATAATGAGAGATTATTATGATAAATATCAAACATGACTTTGAATGAAATGTAGAGCCATACAAAGCATACTTGGTAGGAGATACTTGAATAACATCAAAATAATTTCTAAGCTGAGGAGAAAAAGAAAAAAAAAAGATAATTTTGAACAGAAATAGCTACTTTGAAAAGAAACAAACCTCACTAAACAAAAGACAAAAAACAACCCAAGAATGGCTCCTTACAGTGTTATCTCAGGCACTAAATCTGCTTGTTTAAGGACCTATTAATCGTAGCACAAAATGCTGCCCAATTTGCATAACTAAGCAGTAGAATATAAAATCTGGCTAAGGTAAAGTGAACATTAATTAGGCAGCTCTTGTAAGTGGCAATGAGCTTCTCCATCCTTTCTGAATTCTTTAGTACACGCTCAGTAATTTCGCACGAGATTTGAGATGACTTGCAGGAATTATCTGGCAATATCTCGTCTCCTTGTTTCTCGTCTGTCATGCCCTTAATAATGCATGTTGCAGAGAACATGGTTCATCTCTGCCAGGCTCTGCAGCCAAGCACTGTGAAGCTCTTCTCAGGAGCCATAGGTTGCATCTGTCTGAAGCCTGCTATGATGATTTAAAGCCTGCACTGCTGGGAGCAAGGTTGACCGTCCTGGGCCCCAATCCCAGGTGCTCCAGAGGATCTATGCATTTCCAGTACACTGACTGCACCTGGCGCTCGGATTGGAGCATGGTGCTCTTCGCTCTCCTGCAACCTCCTGAGATTTTATTTGCTTGTGTTTCACCTAGAACAATATGATAAAAAAATCCCATGATCTTGTAATTGTTGCTGTACATGCCACAGCCACCTGGCAGAGGGAAAACTCTAATCCTTGCACTTGACAAGGACTTAGTTCCAGCTGTGACACTGACTGGAAATAGAGAGGCCTCTTTGTACAGGCGAATTAATAAAGCAAATATTTTGCACAGATATTAGTTCATATTTGCATGGTTTGGGGTTTTTTATTCCTTCATTAGGGCAGTTTGTCTTTGAAAACAGACATCTCGAGTTGCACAGTAACATGTTTTCATTGCAGTTCCTTTGAAGACATTGCAGTTAGTGTGGCAAGTTACCTAACAAACGATTAGAAGCAAATAATGACTCACGGTTATTGTTTCTTGCTGAAGCAAACACTGCTGCCTTGTTTACAGTTCATTATTGTTTTGAAGGTTATCTCAGCGACTTCAAAGGTAAGAGACTGTTCCCTTTTGTTCTGAAATGAAAGGTTTAAATTTAGGATTATAGGCAAAGTGGCAGAAAGATACATGGATACATATTGTTTGTTTATTTTAGCAGAAAAAGTAGCATGCTGCCAAATTGCTGTAGGTTAACACAAATCATTTGCTGTGCAACACCACCAGAATAAATGTTAATGCAGGGACTGAATCTTGAATTTTTCATGCTAATTTCTGACCAATTGTGAGACTGGTTTCTCAAATTATATTTAGCTCTGACTACAGTTTTACAACCATCACCAGTAGGAAACTAACCTAAAGATGGCCTGCAGTGTGAACATGCAGCTCAGACAGCCAACCAAGTCCTGGGCTGCATCAACAGCAACATGACCAGCAGGGCAAGGGACGTGATTCTGCCCCTTTACTCTGCTCTTGTCAGACCCCGCCTGGAGTACTGTGTGCAGTTCTGGAACCCTCAGCACAGGAAGGACATGGAAGTGTTGGAGCGGGTCCAGAGGAGGGCCACAAAGATGCTCAGAGGGCTGGAGCAGCTCTCCTACGAGGACAGGCTACAAGAGTTGGAGCTCTTCAGCCTGGAGAAGAGAAGGCTTCCAGGAGACTTGGAGTAACCTTCCAGTATCTGAAGGGGGCCTATGGGAAGGCTGAGGAGGGATTATTTACAAGGTCTTGCAATGATAGGACAAGGGCCAATGGGTTTGAACTGGCAGAGGGGAGATTGAAACTGGATGTTAGGAGGAAGTTGTTTGCAGTGAGGGTGGTGAGACACTGGCACAGGTTGCCCAGGGAGGTCGTGGCTGCTCCCTCCCTGGAGGTGTTCAAGGCCAGGTTGGAGGAGGCCTTGAGTGAGCTTTACTAGTGGGAGGTGTCCCTGCCTATGTCAGGGGTTTGGAACTAGATGATCCTTGAGGTCCCTTCCAACCTTACCATTCTACGATCCTATGATTCTATGGTAATTGTGGGTTACAGATTGTTCAGGTAAATAGGATGTTAATATGGTTCCTAAAAGTGAGTTGTTTGAAACCTTATGTATTAGAGTAAAAAGCACAAAACTAATTTGTTTCACTGCTAGGGTTATTACTGTTTTAGAAAAGTAATATTGCAAATATTATAAACTATTCTAAATCTTTGCATTCCATAAATGATTCTATGTATAATACTTGGATTTTAGGTTTGCTTTAAAATACGAAAAGAAAAAAATTGCTCTCTGTCAGGATCAAGTAGTAATTTTTTTAATAGAATCATAGAATCACAGAATCAGCCAGGTTGGAAGAGACCTCCAAGCTCATCCAGTCCAACCTATCACCCAGCCCTATCCAATCAACTTGACCATGGGACTAAGTGCCCCATCCAGGCTTTGCTTGAACACCTCTAGGGACACCGACTCCACCAACTCCCTGGGCAGCCCATTCCAATGCCAATCGCCCTCTCTGTCAAGAACTTCCTCCTAAATCACTATCACTATTAATTTAAATTAATCACTATAAATTTAAATTAATCACTATTAATTTGAAGCTCCAAAATGATTATAAAATTGTCAGCAATACAAGTCCTATCCCCAGAATTACAGTAGTTGATTCACAACCATGATATAACACTTGCTTGGGCACATGTAGTGACATGAGAGACACTTTATTCAGTCAGTTATTTACTTAATGTATACTCTTTGTTACCACCTTTTCATACCATCCATTGACAGAAATCTAGGCACATATGAATTGAGGACATGTGTGCCACAGTGGGGGAGCATACTCTTGAAAGATCCTTAAATAAAAATCCTGTGTAGGCACTTTCATCATGTAAATTTCTGGATACAAAATTTACATCACTATAAACAACATAAATAGTTTTTTCATAAATATTCATTTCAATTTTATTGCTGCTGTTGTAACATCACTATAGCAGGTGCTTCCAAATCCTTTTGGAGTAAACACTGAAAAGAATATCAACTAGGGTGCACTGAAATATTTTTCCCCACTAAGGTGTCTCAAGCAACCGGTAAGAGGAATGTGGAGAAACCCCCACAAAAGCAAGGAGTGGATACAAATTGCCAACAATGAAAGATGTTTGTTCACATCTGGAACAGGTTTGATTTCTGCCAAAACTGTATTTACTCTTAGTAGTTGCCAACTGTCTTGTTTGCTGGTACAGGACAAAATAAATAACATCCAAGTCCTAAAGAAAATGATAACCTCATGATAGTAAGGAAAAAAAAAAAATTCCCACCAAGTATGAAAAGATGGGCTAGAGACGCAGTGTGCCAGCTGGCTGAGGTGAAACAAAACTGATTCCATCATTATGGTATTGTGAATTGTTTAGCTTTAGTCAGACTGTAAATCAGTGAAAGACCTCAAATAAATACAAGGCAAAATCTACCTTCATCCCATCCCCCTCGTTTGCTCTCTTGCTGTTTTCTGCTGTGACAATTCGTGTCGAGTTCTGGGCCCCTCAATTTAAGAAGGACATTGAGGTGCTTGAGCGTGTCCAGAGAAGGGCAATGAGGCTGGGGAGAGGCCTCGAGCACAGTCCTATGGAGAGAGGCTGAGGGAGCTGGGATTGTTTAGCCTGGAGAAGAGGAGGCTCAGGGGAGACCTTCTTGCTGTCTACAACTACCTGAAAGGTGGTTGTAGCCAGGAGGAGGTTGCTTTCTTCTCTCAGGCAAACAGCACCAGAACAAGAGGACACAGACTCAAGCTGTGCCAGGGGAAGTTTAGGCTGGAGGTGAGGAGAAAGTTGTTGCCTGAGAGAGTCATTGACTGCTGGAATGGGCTGCCCAGGGAGGTGGTGGAGTCGCTGTCCCTGGAGGTGTTCAAGGCGGGTTTGGACATGGTACTTGGTGCCATGGTCTGGTCTTGAGGTCTGTGGTAATGGGTTGGACTTGATGATCTTTGAGGTCTCTTCCAACCTTGGTGATACTGTGATACTGTGATAATTTTTCTGCGACGATAAATTGTGCAATCTTGGTGTGCTTCTGATACCTGTAATTAACACCCCGAGTTTTTTAAGAGATAAAAAACCTTATCCAATGTATTTTTGTATGGACAATCTCATGTAGCTCAGAAAAATGTCCTTGCAGCAAAATACAGCAAGAGTTCACTGTCCTGCCAAGAGGCACTGCTTGAGGAATCTGCCTTTGAGGCGGATGATAACAAATCCAATACAAAAATCACATTACACCTGTATGTATTGAAGCTACTCAGCTGTGAGCACTGACTACCTTGGGCAGGAAAGTGCATGCTGGGCATTAATTAAGTAAAGGAGTATCCATCATGTGTCTCATTGATCATTGGTGGTTGAAATGATCATAAGCATGGACATGACATGGAGGTTTTGCTATGTCAGAAGCCTGAGATGACTCTTAAGAGCCAAAGAGCATACCTTACTTGCTTGGCATTTTCTAGGTGGTGCAAGCAGTGTGCAAAGTAAGGTATTTTTAAAGACAAGCTTAGTTTTTGTTTGGTTTTGATATGTGGAGCACATACAGCATTGCAGGCAGAGTCTCTGCAGACCTCTGCTGTTGCTATAGTGTGGAGTTTCAAGCTGTGCACTTGGTCTCTGTAATTCTTCCTTTGCACTCCATTTCTGGTTACTAAAGGCAGCACAGCATCGTTTCTATCTCGCACTGAGTAGGCCATGTGGCCCTCTCTGCAGCAGCCATGGAAGAGGTAGGGAGCTGGGGGGTGGGGTGGGG
>VWZE01025185.1:98097-122785 GCA_013396675.1 Eubucco bourcierii | reverse complement strand
CCCGTCGGCGGCGAGCGGGGGGGGGGGGGGGGGGGGGGGGGGGGGGGGGGGGGGGGCGGGGGCATTGCAGCACATCAGCTGCAGAAACACCTGCCAGGTGTGGGGAACACATCAGCCTTTTTTGCTGGCATGCCAACAGCTTTCATGGCTATGAAGTCCTGAAGAACCACGCTCAGGGGGATGCTATAGGAATCTGTGAGCCAGGTGCCACTCTGGCTCTGCTCACGTGGGTCACTCTCCCAACACACACATCATTTCCTGGGAAGCTACGAAAAGGAAAGGCTCAGAGGGAAGTTTGTAAGAGGAACAACTTTTATCTCCACTGGTGTATAACAGAAATGACAAAGCTGTTACATCAAGATCTATCAGAAATGGGTGCATGAAATATATTTAAGGGAGATTTTATATATTTATATATTTAAGGAAGAGGTTACACATGTAATACCCAACCTGTTTGGAATTCTGCAAGGACTAGAAACTGTCTGTTGACCAGTTGCTGATGCCTTTTCCCTTCCAAATCCCTTCAACGTTTTGGCCTCTGTTAAAATCTTGGGACACTAGTTTCTGAGTCAAGATTTGCTACCAGATACTGTCACCACACCCCTAAGTTTGCACCTTTCGTGGGTTTTCTGCAGTTTTCCTTCCTGTCATTTCTTTCACTACATTTTCCCATCTACTCATGTGCTTTCCAAATGAAGGTTTTGTGTGGAGGCTTTTTAATACCCCAAATCACCTTTACTGTCCTTCTTTGTGTCTTTGCTGTCTCAAGATGGGTTGCAGAGCTGTGTGCTGTATCCAGGATGTGTCACATTGTGAATTTATGCAGGGACCCAAGGAGAGAACATTTTCCTATTCTTAAGAATTCTAAATGCTTCATTTGCTTCTTTGAGTGCTACAGGGCATGGAAGTGATGTTTTAAAAATCCCTCTGCCCTCAATGACTTTAAGGTCTCTTTCCTGAGTATATAAAACAATGGAAGTTTTAACAAAAGAGAAAGGACATGGCAATCATTTATTAAAAACACTACGACAGTGAGTCACCAGTATAAGCACACAAAAAAGCTGAACATTTGCCTCCACAGTATCTACATATGCAACTTTTTGCAGTGTTGCCACAACATCTCCTGACCAGAACCCCAGAAGCACTTTTTTTTTTTTTTTTTCCTCAAATGCTTTTTCCCTTTTGGTTTTCTACTGCCCTTGATGAACAGTTTGTTCCCACCAGATGATGAAGCCACTGGGAGAAGTCTCTCTCATGGCTTTTTCTCCAGTCCTGATGGATAAGGATTGTGGTGGTTTGGGAGTTCCTTGCCCCCCCACACTTTGTAAAATGACCCAGACTAGAACTCAGCCAGCTGGAAGTTAAGGACTGAAGCTCTATTTACAGCTCAGCACAATGTACAAGCAGAGATATACACTATAGACAGGAATAGTTACAGACATAGACAAGTTAAAGGGAATACAGAAACACAACTCCCCTCCCAGAAATCAGAGACCCCAGGAGGGGCTCCCAACAACCCTTCCACCTTCTCCCCACCCCTGTACCTTACCCCAAGGTCTGCCTTATGAGCAAGGTAAATTAGGAGGATCGGTCAGGGGGGGTTAGAAGAAAAGTGGTTAGTGAGAATTAATCGGCAGAGGAGCCAGAGCCAGAAGCTGCTAGACCGCCCCAGCCGCTGTTCTCCCAGAAAGAGAATGCCGTATCTATGTGTATATTCTTTTCCCAAAACAATTTTCAGCAAGCCTATGAGTGAAATAGACATCATGATGTTTTCCTTTCACAGCCTATAGTGTAATTTTCTCTATTAAAATATTCCAGTTAGCCTCAAACCAGCACAAGGATCCAGTTCCTTCCTGGATAAACCCAAAGGCTGTCATCCAGCCTACCACTGAAATCTCATCTCTTTGTGGGTAAACGAAGGTGGCAGAGGGGAAGAAGAAGAGCCACTAATAGTGGTTTACTGCTTTCTTGTTTCCACCACATGTCCTATGAGGAACGTCTGAGGGAGCTGGGGTTCAGTCTAGAGAAGAGGATGCAGAGGGAAGACTTTATCACCCTCTACAACTACCTGAAGGGAGGTTGGAGCGAGAAGGTGAACAGCTTCTTCTACTTGATGGCAGGTGACAGAAATAATTACAAACTGCACCATGAGAGGTTTAGGCTGGATATTGGGAAATAATTCTTCACTGAAAGGGTTATCAAACATTGAAATGGTCTACCCAGGTGGAGTCACCATCCCTGGAGGTGTTCAAGCAGCAAGTGGACATGATGTTTAGGGGCATGGTTTAGTGTTAACCTTTTAGTGCTGGGTTGAAAGTGTTGACATTTCAGTGCTGGACTAACCCAAAGTACTGTGTGAGGTAACAAAACTTGCTGTTTCTGCTGACTTGGATGATGCTACTCAGACCTAAACCACTTGGCCTCTGCTTGCCCTTCTGTAACTGGCACCACTTAAGTGAAGATGTAGCCTGCTGAGTCTGAAGCTAATTTATGCTCTCACAGGACAGGAAGTGTACTGGAGTGTACAGGGCAAAACTCCAAAAAGCAGCTGGAAAATAAAGGTTGTTTTTTCAGCAACCAAACTCTTGTCTGCCCTCAGCAATACTAGAGACAAATGCGTCTACCCTCCTAGCAGGAGACTGAGGCACAGGGCTTTGCTCAAGAACTCAGCAGTTTGGCTTTATTTAGATGAATAACTCCCACTGAAATCACTGGGAATAAGTGCCATAAATATCACTGCAGATCAGGGCCATTGAGGCAAGGCCATCTTAAGAAACCATCCAGTGGATCTTTAAAACTGTTTTCTATTAGAGTTAAGCTGTAACTGATGCTCCATTACAACAGCATACTGGAGTCCTTTGAGAACTTTTTAAATACCCACTTAAGGGGAGAGCTGCTTAATTCTAGTGTGCAGTGAGTATTTGGATAGTTCTTGCCTTTGTCCCTGGACTCTCAAATGAGTCATCTTGTCTTATTGTCAGAGTTCCCACCTGTGAGGCAGGAGAAAATGTCATGGTATAAGGCATTTGGGAGTGCTCAGACACTGACAATTATGACAATAAGGAAGGGACATTTTAAATATCTGGATTAATAGGAACAAGATGATACAGAGGTGCAAGCATGACGTTTTTGCCAGTGGTATTTGTATCATGACCCTTCCCATAACCCACTCCCTTCAGGCTGGAAGCTCAGAGATTTTCCTATTGACATCATTTCCAGGTTTAGTCCCTTCTTTCTGAGCAATTATTTAAAATTAATTAGTCTGTGATGCAAAAATTTTAACTCAAGGCCACTCGATGTATTGACGAATTTCTTTATTAACAGCACTTTCCAAAACACCTTTTATTTCCAGTAGCTGCTGTGAACTCCTGTTTAATTTATTCATTTCTGAGGATCAAATCAGGCTGGGGGTAGAGATAGAGAGAAAGAGAGAGAGGGAGCATATAGATTTTTTTTTTGGTTTTTTTTTTTTTGCTGAACTGCCTTTTCTTTTAATCTGGGATATCTGCTTATGATGCTAATTTTCCTGTGCAGAACTGGGAGAAATATTAATCCAGGTCTAATACTCATGTGGTTTACAGACATAATAAGAAAGATCAGGTCTCACACCTCAAAGCATGACTGCCACTTCTTCCAGTGTACAACCTGATGTGGGAGCAGTGTGCCCTAAAGTAGAAAGACCATTGCAAGCTTTGTGTAGAATCACAGAACCAGTCAGGGTTGAAAGCGACCACAAGGATCATCTAGTTCCAACTCCCATGCTGTGAGCAGGGATACCCCACCCTAGATCAGGCTGGTCAGAGCTTCATCCATCTCGGCCTTACACACCTCCAGGGGTGGGGCTTCAACTATCTCCCTGGGCAATATGTTTATATACAGTGTGTATGAATTTTTTCATCCTCCTATTGGAGATCACCTTGACCCTCTCTTCTGGACAACTGTTCCTACAGTGCTCCTTGCCAGTATCTGCTTAAGGTTTGGGAGTGTGGGCTCAGAAAACCAAGCAGAAGGTTTCATGCTGTCTCTGCTTTTGCACAAAGGCCTTTTCTGCAGTGTGCTCCTGTGCAAAGACAGAGATTCAAAACAAGTGTTGTGAGCCGTGTTTCAGCTTGCATGCCTGGGCCTGCTGGTGCAGACTGCTATTTGGCTAGCAGCACTAATCAATCAGGCTTCTGGAGTGGACAGAAAGTATTTTCAGCCAGCAGGCTGAGCCATAAAATCTAAAACTCAGCAAGAGCTGCTTATAAATAGTATGAAACAAAGTAGTGAAAATTAATCTTGTGTATCTGCAGGGGGGTTTAGGTTAGATCCTTTTTCAAGATAGAAAACGAAGGTCTGTTCTTACAGCAGTCAGGAGGGTTTTTCACTTTGACTTATCATTTGTAAGTGATTTCAGAGGAGAAAAATGAAAGGTTAAAAAATAAAAAGAGAAAGAAAAAAAAATCGCTCCTGCCTTCTGTTCTTTCTCCTTGCTTCAGCCACGGATCATGATAGCACAATGCATTGATGGGACGTTTGGTACAATCAAGGTGATGAGGAATCTTGGCAAGGGCATATTGTCTTCAAGGTAATGATGGGTGTATGGGCTGCATCCTGAAGAAGATCAGCCACTGATGAAACAATTTCTTCTTCTGCCTGCAACTGATCCAGGTTAGAATTGCTGCCCGTTCCTCTTCCCTTCTCAAAAAGGGTTGATAACTCCACCTCTCTGTTGGATGCCAATGAGCTCTTTGAGTAGTTGCTGTCTAATCATGGTGAGGGAGAGGATGAGAAGGGTCTGATAATGGTGGGGAAAGAGAAGTCTCTTAAATTCAGGAAAGCTAGTCATCCCCTTGGTCATGAAAATGTTGATGAACAGTGTTTCCCATACAGCAGCACTACCACTTATTAATTAGAGGGACCAGTTGATGAAACTGGCCTTGCTTGAGTAATGTTCAGAGCTAACAGGGTGGTCATAAACATTGTATTTCATAGCCTTTTCTGTAGCACATTCAAAAGTACAAAGGTAGGGACATCACCTCTGTAGGAAATTGAGTAGATGGACTTAGGAAAGAGAGCTCAACCTGATGACACTTCTTCAGAAGCCTTCAGAAATCTCAGTATGATGAGGCTTTTAGGGAGTGGCAGCAAAAAAAGGGGGATCACATCCCTCAAAAATAATTGGCATTTTTAAAATAGCTTCCAAGTGAATTTCAGATTCAGATCCATGCAATTGTTAAACATGAAATAGGTGCTAATATAGAGGAAGGAGGAAGCATCTGTGAGCAGTAAGTGCAGTTCTAACCTTTTGAAATCTTTTACCTAGATGTTTAATGATGGTAGTGTCCAGGAGAGAAAAGGAAGGAGGTTGTAGAGAAAAAAAAGGATGTTTGCATTGGCATTGGCTCTTCCATCATCGTCAGCAGTGGCTGAAGTGTGCATGTTGCTCTAGAAAAGAAACAGGGATCAAAGAGTGAGGCAAGCATTTGCAAGAAAATAAACTTAGCTATCAGTTCTACCTCCCTTCCTGTCCTTGGAGGATTTTGATTAGTCTGCTGTCTGACAAGCCTGAAGGAAGGACCTCTGCTGTTCACCTCACCCTTATGGATTTGTGCCAGGTTTCTGGCCACATTTGTTCTGACTTGTCCCTAGTAGGACAGAAAAAAATGTCCTATTTTTAGCAATCACAGAGATCTAGCATATGGCCTGCAGTCTATCATCCTGAGCCCTGTATGCCACGTTGCATAAAAGGAGCAGTGTTATTTGGGATCACTGCCTGGTAGGGAGACCTCCAAGGACAATCTCTGTGGTGTCAATGTTTCAAGAGGTGATGTTCTTTCTTCTGAGTTCATGTGTCATCTTGCTTAATGGTATTAAAATCTTTTATGTAAAGCAAAAGCTGTGGTCCTCACTACTTTTGGTCAGGTTTCAAGTTTTATAGCATCCACAGTAGTTTTTTGAACAGGTGTGTCTGTCTTCTGGGATAATGGTACATATGACCTTACCTCCTGAAAAGCTGTCTGTGTGGTGTGTGCATTTCTTTTTAAAATCAGCCACTTACTCACTATATTTTTGTGACTCCTTTGGCCACTCTGAGTGATAAGAAATAATTTAGGAGAAACAGTCCATAAAATGATGCTTTAGCTAAACATACCCTTGCGCTTTTGCCATTAGTTGCTGCTTCTTGAACACATTACCCAGAAAACAAAGGCACTACAGATCCATTGCTATTACTCCCATAAAATTAGAATATTACCATGTAGAAGCTAGCAAAAAAGTATACTTTGACCTGATTGCTCAGCTGCACAGATCCAGCAGAGCATGACTACAATGTGGATGTTAAGTAATGCCTGTAGATGGTATAGCTCTTCAGGAGCTATACCATAGTGGTCTCTTCAGGAGCTAAGGGTTGAATGAAGTGCTCAACTATGACCTAAACATCATCTACTTTAAACTGCATTTTTTTTTCCTTAATAGAATCATAGAATCATAGAATGGTAAGGTTGGAAGGGACCTCAAGGATCATTTAGTTCCAACCCCCTGCCATAGGCAGAGACACCTCCCACTAATACAGCTCACTCAAGGCATTGTCCAACCTGGCCTTCAACACCTCCAGGGAGGGAGCAACCACAACCTCCCTGGGCAACCTGTGCCAGTGCCTCACCACCCTCACTGGAAACAACTTCCTCCTAACATCCAGTCTAAATCTCCCCTCTGCCACTTCAAACCCATTGCCCCTTGTCCTGTCGTTGCAAGACCTTGTAAATAATCCCTCCCCAGCCTTCCTGTAGGCCCCCTTCAGATACTGGAAGGCTACTATCAGGTCTCCTCAAAGCCTTCTCCTCTCCAGGCTGCAGAGCCCCAACTCTCTCAGCCTGTCCTCATAGGAGAGCTGCTCCAGCCCTCTGATCATCTTTGTGGCCCTCCTCTGGACCCGCTCCAACACTTCCATGTCCTTCCTGTGCTGAGGGTTCCAGAACTGCACACAGTACTTCAGGTGGGGTCTGACAAGAGCAGAGTGAAGTGGCAGAATCCCCTCCCTTGCCCTGCTGGCCACGCTTGTCTTGATGCAGCCTAGGAGGAAGTCCCAATATTCACCAACCCACTGTGGCTAGATGTGACAATGTTAGTAACTTTTAACTGTATCATCATCCAGAGATTTTCTGGATGTCATCTGTTCATTATAAATTGTCTGTCATGTACACTCATCCTCTACTTTGGTGATCTGAGTCCTCCTCCTTTAGGCACTGGGAGTTTCTGACCTATCAGACCACTGTGGCCTGAATTTGCCTGTTTCTAACAGCCATTTTGAATTTTGCTTTGGACAGGACTATGATGATCATCTGTCATGGCTAGTTTGCCTTAAAAAGTCTTGTGTAAAGCTCTTTATGTTTCCAGTGCAAATGATACTAAGATGAGGTAGATCTCCTTTTCTTGCCGTATCAGCCTTGCAGACAGTTTGAAGACATAGTGGAGTATTTGTGGGCAAAAATTTCCCAAGCATTACCTAATCTGGAGACAATGATTATGATAAATTGATATTCATAAATATTTGTTAAGAATTTGTGCCTTCCTAAGAGAAAGGTGACAAATGAAGAAGAGTGGATTTAAAATTTTTTTTTAATCTTTACTTTCTTTCCTCTATGTCTTCCTCTTTCTGTGTTGGGGGGGAAAAAATTCCCTATTTTTTACCCAATAGTTGCTTTTATTAACTTATTTCAGCTGCACGTTCCAGCTGTTGGGTACTGTGATTCCACCTTAATAACACTTCACTTTTCCACAAGCTTTTAATTTTTTTTCTGTATAAAACTCTCCCAGAACCTGTTTCCTCAGTATGCTGGGATTTTTTTTCGCTTTCATTAAAGAGGATTTAAACATTTTTTTCTTTGAGGACTTTGGGAATTTTTCTGTTCACTTCTCCATTTGATTCACGGATATGTGC
This sequence comes from Eubucco bourcierii, assembly GCA_013396675.1. Taxonomy (NCBI): domain Eukaryota; kingdom Metazoa; phylum Chordata; class Aves; order Piciformes; family Ramphastidae; genus Eubucco; species Eubucco bourcierii. The sequence goes on along the minus strand of VWZE01025185.1, from coordinate 114,864 downwards.
AAATCTGTTTTATCTACAACTTTTCTCCATAAACCTCACACAAATAGTTTGATTGGTTTAATCAGTGCTCCCTAACAAGTCTGTTTTCATCCCAGCTGAAAAAGTTTCTGTCTCAACACAGACTAAAACTTACATGTCAAAATAACCCTAAACTAATTTTTACTGTCTGCTAATATGCTATGCTAGAATTTTAGAGTGGTTCAGGAGCAAGAACTGTGTTGTGCCTGCAAGACAGATCAAGGGAAAGTTTTGATTTGTGGAAAGTGGATTTTGGGAAAGTGGAAAACAGAGCTGTCCCAAAATGGGCCACTCTCACTTTTCTTCACAGCTCCAGGCTTATGCAGTGCTTGCTTTTACACTGGTAGTAAGACACTTGCCTAAATCTGCCACCTGCATATACAGAAGGTACTGTACACCCTGTATGCACTATAAATAACATACAGTTTCAGCTGACCCCAGGAACTGTTCAGACCTGTCTGGGAAGTTCTACTGAGCTTTAAGTTTTCCTTCCAGGTCTTGTCATCAGGGCTATTTGTGCCTATGTTGTGTTCAGAACATCCTTAAAACCCACGGACCATGAACAGTTGTCCTCAGAAAACATCCACACTGCCTCTTGTGCTCCTGATTTTCTTGCTTTCTGCACCTGATTCTTGTCCCTGTTGGCCACTCTTAGAAACAAGCCTAGAAAAAGACCTGTTCTGAGAAGGACCTATCTCAGTAGAGATGATCCCAATGTTGCAATCTGTTATAAATGAGGGAAGAACGACTTACCAGTTTGATCTGGATGACAGTTCTCAAAGCTGATCTGAAGCAAGAAGACCAATAGGTTGGCAGACCTAGCTTCAAGACAATCTACAGAGGCTTTCAAACATTAACACCTCAGTGTTGTTCTCAGAGAGTCTTCAGGCTCTTGCTTAACATCATGGGTGTATACTGAGAGTTTATAATCAGAAAAATGCAACATATCTTAGAAATACCTGTGTTAACATCAAGTGAGAGGCACGTAAATGGACTCAATCAAAACATTACGGTGACCATATCCACTCTGAGCTTTGTTGCTGAGGTTTCCCTGTAATCTGGAGCATTTTCAAACTTCTCCCTTGAAAACTCCACACTCATTCTTAGTTCCCACTGCCCTGATGCTTCCTTTCAGCAATAGCAAATGCTGTTGTTTTCCTTCTTTTCTCTGGTTCTTCAAAAAATTCTCATTATCCCTCTTTGCTTTTCCACAAACCTTGAAAGGCAATTGGGTGGCAAGCAGTTATTGTAGATGCCCATCATGGGGTCCATTGGTTCTGCCAGCTATTCCTGCACCCTTTTGATGTTGTTGAAGTCTAATTCCTTTTGCAAGGGGGGGGGGACGACGACGACTCCAGTCCCCAGACCACATTGTGCATCCCAGAGAGAACAAGCTCTGATTGTGCTGCCAGTCAAAGCACAGCAGAGATGCTGCTGGGATTGATAATGGGAGCTGCAAAGGTGACTAAGATCACAGACTAAGGGAGGGAGGGACAGAAAGACAGACAAACCATATTGGAGTTCAGTAGTTGAGAAGAATAGTCAGGCTTAACTGGAGGATGATGGAACAGAAAAGGAGTTTCCATAGAGGTGGTGGAAAAGAAAAGGAATGGAGCTTTTTCAGTTCAATAAAGGCCTGGGATTTTTCTTTGAGTTCTGACAGACCTTCTCTTTTCTGAACTGATTCGCTGGCCTCTAGCCCATCATTTATGCTGCAAGGCAAGTTCCTGCTTGCAGTGCTTTTGAGACAGAAGAAACATGGCAAAAATACTGACTTTTTAGGATTATCAGACAACTTCAGTATGGGTGAAAATTAAGAATGTGTCTCTTTTTCTCTTTCTTCTCACACCTTCTTCCTAAGGGTAACTAGCTGAATGTAGTTAGCTAGAAATCAAACTACTTTTTTCCTGGTTTAGAAAATATTTCCAGCTGAGGAAAGGCCTTCAAAGAGCTATTACAGGAACAGAGTGGAATAAGGTATTATGAAAAGGTTACTCATGAGTCGATTGTCTTATATTTAGAAACAAAATGACATTCAAAATTCTTTGAAAGCTAAGTTGTTGGTTTTTTTTTAAAATCAACCCAGTTGATATTTCCTAGCTTTTCATTGTAAGCTTTTCCCATAGTCTGTGTCCAGACTATAATGCACAGAAATAATGCATTTCTCTGTAATTTTACGCCAGTGTATAATGCATAATGCATTTCTGTGTAATTTTATGTATTGTGAATAGCTATATTGCCTTTCAGGTCAGTTTTTTGTGTTTTGGTTGTTTTTTTTTTTCCAACAATAAGAATATGGCAACATACACCAAGCTGTGTAATTAGTAGAAACTTGATCTGGAAAAGGCAGGGTTCAGATTTAAACCTCTGGTTTTTTTGGAAGTGACACGGTTTGAAATTCTCTTATCAGCGTTCAATAGGACTGAGAATGAGGCACACAGGTAAAACTCAGCACAAATAAAGAAGGTGAGAAAATATGAGTAGTCTCTCTTGGATGAAATATAACAAACTTTCTAAAATGATAAAATGAGGCAGAGTTTAAAAGTCAGATGATAAAGAGTTGAAGAGAACAAAAACCCTTCAAAAAAAAAAAAGTTATTTGAGAACTCATGTTTTGTTTTCAGTGTTTTCCTTAGTTACTTCTACAGTGCTCTAGAACCTATCCCATATGTCTGAATTGTCTAGGTCCTTGGGGTAGCATCCTTACTCTGCCTGCCTGCCTTTTAGGTCTGAATACATGAAGGAAGATACTGATGTTGACAGGGATCTCTAAAAATGAAGTGTCATATGGAAGTCAATAGGATGAATAGTCAGTTTTATTTGAGATTGTGCTGGTTTGAGGCTAATTGGAATATTTTAATAGAGAAAATTACACTACAGGCTGTGAAAGGAAAACATCATGTTGTCTATTTCACTCATAGGCTTGCTATAAATTGTTTTGGGAAGAGAAACCAAAATATAGATAAGTCAATCTCTCTCTGTCTTTTGCTGGGAGAGCAGCTGGGGCGGTCCAGCAGCTTCTGGCTCTGGTTCCTCTGCCGATTAATCTTCACTAACCATTTTTCTTCTAACCCATCCTGGCCGATCCTCCAAGATCACCTTGCACGTAAGGCAAACCTCGGGGTAAGGTATAAGGGTGGGGAGAAGGTGGAAGGGTGGTTGGGAGNTAGTCTGAGTCATTTTACAATGTGGGGGGGGTGGGGGGTGGGGGGACGACAGACAGGGGACGGACAACTCCCAAACCATCACAATAAATCAGTGCAGGTCTGTGTGCCTATAATTAGGACTCTTGAAGGATTCAGTTAAAGGGATCCTACAGACTAATACAACTTGAGTAATATTGACTGGCCAGCCTTGGCTATGCCCTTTTCCGTTATTTTTTAAATTTTCTAGTAAAAATGTATATTTTAATAAAATTTAATATCTTAATAAAATTAAATACTTTAATATTTAAATATTCTAATAGAATTAAATACTGTAATTACTAAATAAAAATGAAATCAATTAAATTTCTGCTAAAATTAAGTTAGATATTAAAGAGTGATTGCAAAACTATAGAAAAGAAATGTGGGCAAACTGGTTGACTTTCAATAAATTGTGATTTTTCATTATGTGAGGGGTAATATTGACCCCAGATATGAAATACTATAGCCTAAACTAGAGTCATTTATAGGAGAAACATATGCTCAGTTATCATTCAGACATTCAGACATCTCATTACACTGCAGCAATTTTTCTTTTGTCACAATTCAGCAGAAAATTCTATTTGCAATAGTAAATTAATTTTTCTAATTATGATCTGCTGCAGACATTGCAATGATTTGTTGTCAACATAAGTTATCAAGAGGTGTTACGTTGTGCACAATTCTTTAAGGTGCAGTCACGCTTTATAGAAAACACAGGATCTTTTCATAACCTTTACCTTCCTGTGCCTGTAAGGAAATTTCATTTGGTTGATTTATAGAGGCAGAGAGAAGACACTGACTTTTGGTATTTTACTTTCAGATGCATCAATTCTTGCCCATTGCATCTTTTAACGAGATTCTAGTGCTTTGTTTTCGTTTGTTTATGCCTTGCCAGATCGTGCCAGGCTCTAACCACATTTAACTCACTATTGATTTAAGGGTTTGATCTGACAGAGTGGATCTGGCAGAATATTCTCCTCACTTTTCTGCTGGTAGATAATCTGTGCAAATATAATCCAAATATAATTAATAATTAAAGTCATCACATGAAAGGCAAAAAAACCCAACCAAAACCATTTAGTCTTAAGAAAGACAACTATGCCAGGAATTCAGCAAAGTATTTGAGGAGGTATTTAAGCAATAAGATAGCCTAGGAATGCGGTGGAGTCCTCTTAGTGAAGGGTTTTAAGATTGATGGTTGAATAACCATGAGAGAATGGTGACATGGAAGCAGTTGATTCAGACTGAAGGCAGAGAGCTTAACTAGATAATCATTTTGTCCAGCTGACATTTTCTACCATCCACTTTTCTGTGTGAATAAAATCCAGTGCAGAAAAAAAAGTGACTAGGCAGCATCTCAATGAATTTGAACTAAGTCTGGTTCAGGAGAACAAACTGAAAAAGTTTGCTGCCCTGTAAATGAGCATCGTGTGATGTGATGCTCCCACTGTTGAATGTGACCTCAAAATAATGAAAAGCCTAAAACCATTAACCAAGGAAGTGAGGTGAAAGGATATTAAGAGGATTCTGGGTTGATGAAAAGCTCAACATGAGCCTGCAGTGTGCACATGCAGCTCAGACAGTCAACTGAGTCCTAGGCTGCATCAAGAGCAGCGTGGCCAGCAGGGCAAGGGAGGGGATTCTACCACTTAACTCTGCTCTTGTCAGACCCCACCTGGAGTACTGTGTGCAGTTCTGGAACCCTCAGCACAGGAAGGACATGGAAGTGTTGGAGCGGGTCCAGAGGAGGGCCACAAAGATGATCAGAGGGTTGGAGCAGCTCTGCTATGAGGACAGACTGAGAGAGTTGGGGCTCTTCAGCCTGGAGAAGAGAAGGCTTCCAGGAGACCTGATAGTAGCCTTCCAGTATCTGAAGGGGGCCTACAGGAAGGCTGGGGAGGGACTATTGACAAGGGTTTGTAATGACAGGACAAAGGGCAATGGGTTTAAACTGGTAGAGGGGAGATTTAGACTGGATGTCAAGAGGAAGTTGTTTGCAGTGAGAGTGGTGAGACACTGGCACAGGTTGCCCAGGGAGGTTGTGGCTGCTCCCTCCCTGGAGGGCCAGGTTGGAGGAGGCCTTGAGTGACCTGAACTAGTGGGAGGTGTCCCTGCCTATGTCAGGGAGTTGGAACTAGATGATCCTTGAGGTCCCTTCCAACCTTACCATTCTATGATTCTATGATCTTGCATTCAGTTTATATTTTTAAAAAGCCACAAAAACCAAGAGAAGGGAAGTGTTCTCTAATATTATAGGCAGTGTGTTTATTGGTTCACTAGCGTCTGAAAAGCAGCACATCCTGAACAAATGGATGACATGAAGAAGAATGAGTAAAGGGTTCTTGTATGAAAGGTTATAAACTACATAAATTCTGCTTTAATAGTAGAATAATAGGAAGTTTAATAGGAATTCATTCTTGTTTGTTATAGCTGTTATCCTGACATAAGACTAAGATACAGTCCTCAAGGAGCCATATGTGAAACAGTAGGCACCACAATTGGAATAATCATGAATCATGATAACATACAGCTCTCTTTGCTAATTTTTTATAGTGAAAACAAAAAAGCTATTTAAAAACAGAAGTCATGGCTGATGATTTTTAGTCCTTAATTCAATTTCTTTTAATTAAAGACTTAATAGACAAGAGCCTATGGTAAGTTTATCTTCTGGATTAACAGAGGATGGCATTTTATTTGTTAGAAGTAACTCAGGGGATGGCAAATTAACAGTAGGTAAAAATTTGAAATTAAAAAAAAAAAATTTGTTACAAGATGTTTGCATTCAGAGCAATCCAAAATGGTGAAGAATGGCTTCCATAAACCTGGAAACAAATCCCTCACCTGTGCTTAAACCTAGCATCAAATTTGTTTTCATGGCTTGAAGCTTATTTTGCACCGATTGCGTTCATCAGGGGAAGCTGAGTGACGTAAATATCTTCTCCAACACTGAAGAGCCCTGAGGAACACCACTTGTGACCCCAAAGACACACTGATTGCTGTTTCTCTTCTTGTGTAAGGAAAAAAAACCACAAAAACCAAACAGATAACTAGGGGAAGGATCAGAATAAACCTCTAGCAAGAGAAGAAGGAACAGACAGTTAATTTTAACTTCCTGAAGTGAGATCTGATTTGGAGTAGGCAACCACTAAAAAAGGTACACATTGCAGATAGAATTTTATGTCCTTCTAGTAGAGGGTGAGATGCTTGCATTTGAGGCTGAGAAAGAGAGCTGTGTCGTGCTTCAAACACTGAACTGATTCTGTTCAGTTCTTCCTCCTTTATATCACTATCACTCACTGATAATTTAATGTCTCTCAGCAGACCCTTCCCCTGCTGCTTGTGAATCCATTGGTACTCACCTTGCTAAGTATTTTTTTTCATCTTTAACCAGCAAAGTGATGGAAAATGGCCCAGAACCCGAACTGGGATGATGTTGGTGAAATGGTCTTGCAGATACATTTGTTGGGATGTACTTCAGTGTACAGAGTACTTCAGTGCTCTGAGTCCCTCTGTATTTTTGTGCCTGATAGTTTTATGAAGCCGGTTTTGTACAACTTTCCATGTGACTTGATTGCCTCAGTAGCTTTTCAGGTAATGTTGCATCCTCCTGGATTTCAAAGCATTACAATATTAATTACTTATTCACAGTGTAAATAACCTCTTTTTATTTTCCTTGCAAATTCACCACCAAATAATTCTCTTTGTATCATCTTTTAGTGTGTGCTTTTTTATTCTGGCATGGGAAATAACTGATGAGCTGGCAGAGTTGAAGATGGTTCACAAGAACAAAGAATTGTTTTCATTTTGCTTTTTCCTCCCCAGAAATCTGCTGCTGGAAGCCCCTCCCCATTTGCTCAATCAGTACTGAAGGTAGATACAATACACCTCACATTACAGATAATGACCAAAAAAAGAGAATCCTTGTGACATTTTATCTACTTCTTTTAGTAATGCTTGTGATAAAGAACTCACTGATGACATCCAAGGTGTCTTGCAGAGATAAGGTGATACTGTTTCCTCATATTTTGAAGGAATTTTTTTTCTGGATTCAATTTAAATATTTACAGTGACTGCATTCATCAGGACAACTGCTTTCTATAGAGAAACACAGCTGGAACTAAGTGCTTCCATGTTGAGTAATTTATTTTACATTTTACAGACCATAATTTAGAAGCAGAATGCTAATTTCTGTCTTAATTTTCAAGGGATTGTAGAATTGCAGGACACGTGATGTCCTTGACCAGAATAACACAGCTAGTGAGCAGATGACTTAGGCAGAAATGTTGTTTTAGGATTTCAGACTAAAAGGAAGATCTTTATCCCCCAGTTTCCTTGAAAGAAAAGTAACTCAAGATACTTCTACAACTTTTTTTTTTTTTCTCAAAGAACAAACTTTGATTCTTGTTCCAGACTATATCTTTCAAAGGTAACTAATCAGACCACTTTACTGCTAAACAGGAAAGTGTTTCTGTGTTTTAAATGTACAGAGCCCTTCTACAAGCCATGCCTCATGCTGCAGACCTTGGTTCACCCTAAAGGGAACAAGGTCCTTCTGCTACTCCTATCTGCAGCCCTGAGCCCACAACCATGGTGAAATGTGCTACCTCAGAAGTTGGTGTGGTGCTTCTTGGAAACCTTTGAGGTGCTATGGAAAGATTAGGGTGGGCACAAGCTGGTTGTTGCCTCTGAGCTGATGAGGGAAGCTAGCTGTACAGTGAAGAACAGAAGTGCAGGGGCTCAGGACTTGGCAGGCACCCAGTGATGGAGCAAGAGGACACAGTCTCAAACTGTGCCAAGGCAGGTTTAGGCTGGACATTGGGAAGAAATTCTTCACAGAAAGAGTGATTGGAATGGGCTGCCTGGGAAGGTGATGGAGTCACCATCCCTGGAGGTGTTTAAAGGGAGGTTGGATGAGACACTTAGAGCCATGGTTTAGGTAATTAGAAGGGTTAGGTAATAGGTTGGACTCGATGATCCTAGAGGTCCTGTCCAGCCTGGTTAATTCTGTGAGTACTCTCAACAATCCATCCAGTCCTGCCTGCAGGCATAAATGGGGACAAATGCATCCTAGATTTAAATACATTGCCCCTTGGGAGGGTGATGCTATCAGGACCTTTGTTTTCTTGACTACAGGATAGTGGTGTAAGGAAAAAAGAGTGCCTAAAAAAAGGTAAAGTTCCCTTCATTACAGACTTCTTAGTGATGAAAGCTATAAATGAAAATTATAGACTCAAAGGGTGACGTGGTGTTGATAATAAGAGAAAGGTTAAAGGAGGAAGAAATATAGTGAATCAGTCCACTGAACAGGTGCAAGAAGCATGGGGAATAAACCAGAGAATCAGAGGATCTTAATTGTAACTAAACTTAATTGGCAAACCAGAAAGATGGAAGAGGCAAGTATATCTTCTGCAGATGGTTGGTGCCTTTTTTCTGTTAGTAGGATTGGCATTCCAAACTTACTGCAACATTCAAATTTCACCCCAACCAACTGCTATCCTTTCACCAAACCAGTTGCTCTAGAGGAGGCTGCAAAATACCTCCCTGATGTTTTCCTCTGAGAAATAGCAATGATTATTACATAGGACCCTACAGACTGGGTTCCCGGTACTCCTACATGTAATGCAAAGCCACATCTTGAGGTGCACTTCAATAAGAAGCTGCTCCTAGCAGCCTGTTTTAGATACTCAAGATTTTGCACCTTCATTGGATTTTATAGAAATTAAATAAATGTAACAGTTGGTGTTTGAATTGTCTTCATTATGTTTCAGAGTGAACAGGTTCGTGAGGTGAAAAGAAGCAACTCAGACCTCTCAGAGTGCTTGTCTTACCTGTTTGTAAGCTCAGACCAAACAGCTTTCAGAGGTTGCATTGATCTGTGTTTAGAAAATAATCTTTTCAACCACTAATATTAGGGAATGCTATGCAAATTTTCCAACACTGATCTGGAAGCATTTAAATCCCAACGGGGGCCTAAGCATTTGAATTTTGTCATGTTCCTACCCTAGTTAAACGAGAGGCCACTTCTGAAAATATGCCTTTTGCAACGTGTAGATTCTGAAGTTCCAAATAGTGCCAGAGAAAAACAGTTCATTTTCTGAGTGTGATATAATCTTGTTTANTGACTTCTTGAGCTAGCCTGTTGTGATGCTTTGGGAGTTATCTGCCCCCCCACTCTTATGAAAATCACCCAGACTAGACTCAGCTGGCTGGAAGTTAAGGAATGAAGCTATATTTACAGCTTAGCACAATGTACAAACAAATATATATAAATATTTACAGAAATATACAGAAATACACAAGTTAAAAGTAATACAGAAACACAATACCCCTCCTAGAAATCAGAGTCCCCAGGAGGGGCTCCCAACCACCCTTCCACCTTCTTTCCACCCCTCTACCTTATCTCAGAGTCTGCCTTTCATGCAAGGTGAGTTTGGAGAATTGGCAAGGGAGGTCAGAAGCAGAATAATTAGTTGGGTTAATCAACAGAAGAAAATACAGACTCTGACAGAGAGAGACACTCTTGTCTTATCTGTGTTTGTGTCCTTGTTTTTATACATCTCAGCAAACCTACGAGTGAAGTAGTCATCACCATTGTTTCATTTTCACAGCCTATAATCTCATTTCTTTCATTAAAATATTCCAATTAGCCTCAAACCTGCACACCTGTAAAAGCCACAGTTCATGTGCATGCAGCTTCAGTCTGGAATTTGGAAATAAAAAAGGCACTTACATGAACTTGACATAGTGAGCACCAGTCTGTAGCAGGCTGGGACAGATAGTGGAAGATGAATGCTAATGGTGAAGTGAGTGTTCTTTAAGACAACTGATAAAAGCAGTCATTGAAAGCATGTGTTCTTATTTCTCTCACTCTCATCCCTGGAAAGGTATTCATAGAGAAACTTCAGATGGTATCATTATAAAGAATATGTTAACTATGTTTTTTAAAATTTCTATATCTAAGTACTTTTGCAGATGTCTTTCTTCCTTTGCTCCTTATCTTTGGCATTGAGTTGACAAGTGAGACACCAATCATATGTGATTGAACTATCTATCTCTATGCCTTATTACTGTGTCCTATCAATAAAGCCATACTTCATGAGGGAAATCAGTCATTCCTCCATTTTAGATCTTTACCAACAGTCAAAGGTTCCTCTTGATTTGCTTGTGTAACAGCTCTGTCTGTAGCAAAGCATCCATCTGCAGCACACTTTTTAGTCTGGCAGATTAACAAGTTAATAAATGTCTAGATGAAATGAAGTTCAGAACTCATCTTGGGAATAGTTTTCTAAATGTTTCAGCTTCAGGGAGTTTCCTAGGTTGTCCCACAGTCTTATTTTTCACATTAAACAAATCTAATCACTTACCATGATTAGAATATCTCAGATAATGCAGAATATCTCAGATAACAGTTTTACAAAGGTTCTCAAAACCTTACCTTTGTTTTGCTGAGCATGTGAATTGGGATTGTTCTGAAAAGTTTACTCTCTTTAGAGTATCTTCTAAGTTAGGACTGGGGAGGAATATAATTTCCTTATTAACTGTCAAGGGCTAGGTTTGGGCTGGTCACTAAAACGAATTCAAAGTGCTATCTATTAACACTTCTCCCTTCCCAAAAGGAAAGGAGAAAGAGGGAGAGAGACTGATGCACTGCAGAAGTAAACTAAATTAGCCTTAATAAAGCCAGTAACAATTCTAAAAATATATATACATATTTATAAACACACACACACACACACACATATATATATATATATGTATATATAAATATATATATATATGTATATATATTTTTAGATATATATTTATATATATATAAACCAAATACTGAACCAAATCCTCCTGACAGCAATTATGTCACCAACACAATTGATGCTGTGGTAGGCATTGGGGACATCTCAGTTTGGACTCAGCATCAGACAGGATCTGGATTCTGGAACTGAATTCAGAAACTCATGGATCAGGATCAAAGGCAGAAAGCAGAGTGTCATCCTTGGATGCTGGGCATTGAAGAAGAGAGCTTTTACCCTTGTGGTCACCCCAGCTTTATACTGAAACATGACATATATGGACTGGAGTCTCTCGTTGGTCGCTTTATGGTCACCTGTCCTCTCAGCTCCTTCCTGCTGGATGTGGCTGTTTACTTACTGCACTGTACTCCAACGTGGTACACAAGATTTAGCAGAGACCTCATTCTGCATACTGATCCTTGGCACTAACTAGAAACATTAAGCATTATCACCGCTAGAAGCAGACCCTGTCTGTGAAAATATGTCATTAACTTCAGAAAGTGCAGTTACTTAGAAGACACTGAGCTGGAGCATAAAATCACTGGACAGAGTTCTGTTCTAATTCAAACCAAGACATTAACATGCCAGGTAGGTAGGCTTGCTGCAGCCTTTTGTTGTCTTTGAGGCAGAAAATAAAAGTTCTGTGGAGTCATACAGAAGGAGACTAGCAGCAACTTAAATACAAGTCTATAAATCTCTACCTTAAAGCTCTTATTTTGCTTTACCAAAGTCACTATTATATTTTCAGGTGGCTCAGAAGCACATTTGCTCAGATCTGATGTTTGTGTGCTTTCATTTACATGCACAATAGCTAGATAAAATGTCAAATGGCAGGGGTTTATTACTCATCACCCTAAATCCATGTGATTTTTCCTATGTGTAAATCATCCATTGTCAGAGCTGGAACAAAGCAGCACCGTGAAACAATTCATAACTGTTAATCCAACTCGTTATTGACCTAACCCAAATCCCATTCAAGGCAATGAAAAGATTTCCAGGGATCTGTGGGGCATTAGGTATGAACCTAAGGGTTCTGCTAAGTCTTTTACCATGTTTTCACAATAAAGACAGAAGTCTTGCTTGTGTTAATGTTTAAACCTCAGTGGTGAAGGGCAGAGGAGGGGGCAGATAAGAGCATTCAAGATAGAAAGATTTCATTTGCAACTTTAGAGTTGTCAGTGGTGTCCTACCCTGTCAATTCAGTTTTATGTATGAAAGTTTTCACTTAGTTCACTGAACACAATTGTACCTCACAGTGGGACCTCCCTATAGACAAATTCTTGGAAACACTAAGCTCTGCATTGGAAAGACTCTCAGGAAAATAATACCTCTGATTACTCTATAGTCCCTGGGAGCTAACAGCAGAGCTACAGGTTGAACACAAGGCTGTGGCAGCAGGAGATGCCAAAGGAAAAGTTCAACTGTTTAGCGACATGGTAGCATCTAAAAGGAGGCTCAAGAATGGTTTTTGGAGCACACAAAGCAAGTGTTTCTCTCAGGCTGTCTCGTGAACCATGAATAAGTTACCAAAATGTAAATCCAAGTTAGTTAGAAGAGGTATTTTACATGATTTCAGAGGAGAACATCTGCAGCACCAGTGGTCTGATTGCATAGCCTCAAGTATTTCTACTCTTACCTGCACAGGGCACTCCTTTGTGATCAGTAAATTTAATCCACAAATGCAGTTGTTTTCTGTTCGGGTTACTCACAGAAGCAACACTGTTCCTAGGTAGAGAGACCGACTGCCACATGCAAACAGCAGAAGAACAAGGGGTCTCAACTTGTGCCAGATATTAGGTTAGATATTAGGAGGAAGTTCTTCACAGAGACAGTGATTGGCATTGGAATGGGCTGCCCAGGGAGGTGCTGGAGTTGCCATCTCTGGAGGTGTTCAAGAAAAGACTGGATGAAGCACTTAGTTCCATGGTCTACTTGGTTGGTTAGGGTTGGGTGATCTTGGAGGTCTCTTTCAACCTGGTTGATTGATTCTATGATTCTATGAGTGCAGCTTTTATCCCAGTCCCTCTCTGTATTACGTCTTCCACCAGTAAAGGCAGGATAATCTCTCTCATGGAGCCACATATACGCCTCCATTAAACCACCTTCACAAAGGACATAGCAAATCTTTCGGGGTTCTACCTGGATGACTGAGTACTGCAACTTTCACTTTTCAGTCTGGCAAGTCTTCAGTGCCTTAGAACAAAGTGTGAGTTGCGACAGAATGGGTATCTGAGCTGCTGGGGGACTCCAGCACACAAGGTGACTGTTCTTTGATCAGAGAAAATACCCAGCGATCATAGCAACTGCTATTTGATATTATGGAGATCTGCACTGGAGCAAGGAATGTTTACTCAGCTCTGTTTGGAAAGCTTCAGCAATCACCATGAGATTTAATTTCTGTGTGCAGGGAAGTGTAGCATGAAATGCCTGTTTTAAAAAGTAACATTCAGAGTAAAGCCTCACTTACCTGGGTTCTTCGTAATCAATAACTTGAAGTGCCCAAACAGAAGTTTTTGGTTTCCCACTTTTGAAAAATAGTCAGGGTCACATAAAGAAAGCAATTTTATGGTGCTTAGGATCTTTGTTACATTCAGAACTAGGCATTGAAGACCTTCTCTCAAGCTGGATTTTGCCTTTTTGTCATTAAAGAATCATTAAGGTAATGCTGGAACCATGAATTCAAATGCTGCAAACCCCCACAGTTTTGTAGCTGCTCAGCTTACCGCAGTTGAAGGACACAATGCATTATTAGACAATTGTGTAAAGCAGCTGGTACATACCTGGGCTGCGACAACCACATGCCTTCAGCTGTAGAGTTCAGACACCTCTCTAGTTAGCTTCAGCTGCCAGGGTAGCATACTTGCATGTCCTGTGAGTGTGCTGATGAATCTCCCATGCTCTGCTGTACCCTACCCTCTCTGCTTGCCCTGATGTCATAGAGAGGTCTACTTGTGGTCACCATCAGTGTTAGTTTCAGCTCTGTCTTTTCTGACCACTGTATGGACTTGTCTATGGAACGACCATGCTGTGTAATCTGTCTCTACCAGTCACCCTGTGCCATTTCCTAACAGAAGACAGAAATTAAGATGTCTGAAGACTTCCAGTTTTAACAAATTTAAGAAGTGATCCATGAAGAGCTTACTAGTAGTCTTCATAGTTCTACAGTAACAGTAACAGCCACATGCTTCAGCAGTAACTACTAGTTACTAGTGACCACACGTAGCTCCTCACAGACTTGGCACATGCATTACACTTCATCCAAGCACACTCTGTTCTCCTGAGGCTTGCAGCACTACCAGCATTGCTCCTGCACTGAGGTAAAACTAGGCTTTGCCAACATCTATGTAGCTGGCAGGGTGTGTAAAACCAAAGAGGTGAGGCTGTAATAGATCTGGGTCAGGACTCAGGTGCTCTCAGAGCCTCAGCTCACAGTATACTGCGTGCATGCTACCTCTTTGAGGAAACTTGGTAATGAGCCACAAGAGGTGACTTCTGGAGCATGACACAAAGCTGAGGCCTGTGGGCACCATTAGAGAGACAACTGTACAAGACTACACAAGTTGCAGGAAAACCTTGGATGTAATAAATAAAGAAACAAACAAACAAATAAATAAATTTTTAAAAAAAATTTTTAGAAGCAATATCTAATGAAGATACAGTTTGAGATGGCCACTCTGATCACATCTAGGAAACTATTTTCAGGGAACTACTTTCCTACAGTCCAATATTTCCTGACAAATATATAGATATAGATATATATAATACATTTATGATCAGGTGACTGAAGTTCTATACAAAAAGAGACTATGCTCCAATGTGACTTTAGATGTGCTACAAGGGCTGACTTCCCTCCTTCCCTCCTCTCTCTCTCTCTGCTTGCTTGCAAAACCCCACTTGCAAAGACCACTAAAACATCAGTGCAATGTTTAGACCACTAAAACATCAGCACAGTGTTTAGACCACTAAAACATCAGTGCAGTGTTTAGACTATAACTTCATCACGGTGTTTTACTACCTGTCTCAATCAACAAAGTCAGTGGAGTGCTGAGCAACAGAGTTGATAATGCAGAGCTAAATACAATAAAATGAGATGGACATTTAGTGACAATAGTGTTTCTCAAATAATGTATTTCAATTCTCTATTCTCTGAGAACCAAATAAGCTAAGTAGTGTACTAAAAATCTGTTGTTTGATAAGGGAGAGGAGAAAAATCTTTGTTAAACTCTCATTTTCAAATTCCCACTTCTGCTGACATTTTTTATAGATATAGATAGATTTATAGATACAGATATAGATTTTTTATAAGCTATAGATGCACTAGCTTGATCTATAGTGTAGTTGCAATAAGGAAACTTTATATAGAAATCATAGAACCATAGAATGGTAAGGTTGGAAGGGACCTCAAGGATCATCTAGTTCCAACTCCCTGCCATAGGCATAGGTCCACTAGTACAGCTCACTCAAGGCCTCCTCCAACCCGACCTTGAACACCTCCAGGGAGAGAGCAGTCACAGCCTCTCTGGGCAACCTGTGCCAGTGCCTCACCACCCTCACTGCAAACAACTTCCTCCTAACATCCAGTCTAAATCTCCCCTCTGCTAGTTTAAACCCATTGTTCCTTGTCCTGTCATTGCAAGACCTTGTAAATAGTCCCTCCCCAGCCTTCCTGTAGGCCCCCTTCAGATACTGGAAGGCTACTATCAGGTCCCCTTGAAGCCTTCTCTTCTCCAGGCTGAAGAGCCCCAACTCTCTCAGCCTGTCCTCATAGGAGAACTGCTCCAGCCCTCTGATCATCCTCGTGGCCCTAACGAAAGTATAAATTGGCTTCACACTGCTGAACTGGCCTTTTTTGAATTTAATTTACATATGTTACATCAAAGTAAAAAGTAGAATTGTGTATTAGCACTGGATTACTTCTGACTCTAATTTTTCATAGCTGTTAAAGGATTTAGCAGTCAAAATCCCCTTTGTGGAACTCAAGTGTTCTACAAGAAATGCTTAGAGTTGGCTGACACCAATTCTACTTAGTACTGGTAGGCAAAGAAAGCAATATACTTTATTCATGCTATCTAGTCTCTGTTGTGAGTGGGTTTAGGGCTCGTACTGTTTTCATAGTGCAATTAACTGTGACCAGTGTGCCACTCTCTCTGCATAGCTATGTCTGCCAAAGTGACTGGGTGACACATCGGAAAGATAGATGCAATGAAGGCAACTACCTTAATGAGGCAAGATAGCACAGATCTTAATTTGTTAGGAGGGTGGCACAATTAATATTCTGGCCATCATTTCAGGTCCTGATTAAGGGAAAATAAAAGTTTGATTTCATTTAAGTTGCACCTAATGGGTTGGTTTAGTTTTTCTTGTCTGTTCTCATGAGCACAAACTTAATCTCTAGGAGTTCAAGTCCTATTTCAAGGTTGTTTTGTCTTCTTGCACTGGTGATCCACTGTCCATTGGTTCTGAAGAGCTCTTGAAGAACCTTCAGACATTTTCAGCATGAAAAATATGAGAAGTCCAGGGTGTCTGAAAATGTGAAGATACTCTCAGCTGGCTGTCTTATAGTCACGATGAGCTTTTGGTTCATCTTTCCTCACTACATAGTAGATAGGCACTATGTGCCTATTGTTCTTTCCATTCTCTATTTTATTTAGCTTCTTCCATTTCTTTACCAGCTTCCCTCCCTTTCTGTGTCAGATTTAACCCCTAATTGTCTCTTCTGACTTTTCATTTAGCCCTATACTTCTTTTGACCTCCTAGCTCTTTCTTTTTTTTTTTTT
>VWZE01025185.1:39497-96233 GCA_013396675.1 Eubucco bourcierii | reverse complement strand
TGAGTGCTATATTAATATTAAGTGCTATATTATTATTAAGTGCTTATTATTATTTAGTTATTATTAAGTGCTTCTTATCCCACAAGCTCTTTATTTCTCAATTCTCCTCCCCATCTGGGTGGGAGCAGGGAAGACCAAGTGAGTGGTTGTGCGGTGCTTAGTTGCTGGCTAGGTTTTAATCATGACATCTGAGTTCACTGGAACAGCTAATTTCTGAACCATAGTTGCTGGCACCATGGAATCTCTCTGGCCTGGAAAAAATGGCAACATCTATCACCTGTATTATTATTTCCTTCTTTACATTCTGCACAGCTACCTCAAAAGTACAGAAAAGCTGGAGGAATGCTAGTGAGAAATTGCGGGCAAAGTGTCAACACCTTTTAGAAGCTGGTTGTTACTGTGGCAATGTTTAATTCCATAGACAGATCAGAAAGTTTTCTGGAAAGCTGGTATAAGCACAGAGCTGGTACATTAAATTCTGCAGTGCTGATTTCTGCCCTCCTCGTTCCTCCTAGAGAACAAGGGGATTAAGGCATATTTCAGTTTCAGCCCTTCCTGAGATTTATCTTTCTTGACACAGTCTGAAGGACTTTTCTTGTTACGTCTCTTTCCTTTGAAAAATAAAACCTCATGGTTGTTTGAGGCAAAGGTGCAGTATATTAAAGAAGTGTTTTTAAACGGGCTCGTATGCCAGTGTTGATGAGCTGCAATGCTCTGAATATCACATATGTGTGTCTCATGTTTTATTTGGTTAAGAAGAATTGATATTTGTTGGTGTAGAACAGGACAAACAGCCCACTTCTACAGAACCTCACATAATTCCTGTTAACAAGGTTTGTATTGTGCAGTTCAGCAGCAGTATGGACAATGTCTTACAGAGTATAATATATCACTGTTTTGCAGATGGTGTAATAATTTCATTTGCTGAGAGTGTTACACTACAGTACAAATACTTAATCCTTCAACTGCAGAGAGTTCATTACATATAAATCTGACACACTTCTTTTCTTCCACTCTAGGAGAGTAATTGTGCTATAGTACTGTAGTACTTAGTGCTTTCTGCTATGACTTATGTGAGAGCTATGTCCTATGCAGTACTGGAGCTGATTGTGTTTCAGCAACAAAGTAGAACAGGTCTAAATGAAGCATTCTTGCCAACATTATCTTTACCCAAAAAAACCCACCACCAAAACTTTTAAAAGGTAAATCAATTATTTATGGGCTATGGCTAAGAGACAAAATTAGCTCATCCTTCTAGGGACCCAATTATGAGGATATAATTCGGGTTTTTTCAGTCAAATCTCCCAAGAAATCACATTTGGAGACTGTTCAAGGCTCAGAATCATAGAATCGTAGAATCAACCAGGTTGGAAGAGAACTCCAAGATCATCCAGTCCAACCTATCACCCAGCCCTAGCCAATCAACTAGACCATGGCACTGAGTGCCTCATCCAGTCTTTGCTTGAACATCTCCAGGAATGGTGACTCCACCGCCTCCCTGGGCAGCCCATTCCAATGCCAATCACTCTCTCTGTCAAGAACTTCCTCCTAATCTCCAGCCTAGACCTCCCCTGACATGACTTGAGACTCTGTCCCCTTGTTCTTTTGCTGAATGCCTGGCAGAAGAGACTGACTCCCACCTGGCTACAACCTCTCTTCAGGTAGTTGTAGACAGCAATGAGGTC
Organism: Eubucco bourcierii; assembly: GCA_013396675.1. NCBI lineage: Eukaryota > Metazoa > Chordata > Aves > Piciformes > Ramphastidae > Eubucco > Eubucco bourcierii. The sequence goes on along the minus strand of VWZE01025185.1, from coordinate 94,548 downwards.
ACCCCTGAGCCTCCTTTTCTCCAGGCTGCACACCCCCAGCTCCCTCAGCCTCTCCACACAGGGCTGTGCTCCAGGCCCCTCAACAGCTTCGTCACCCTTCTCTGGACACATTCCAGTACCTCAACATCTCTCTTGAATTGAATAACCAAGCTCTACTGAAGTCAGAAGATTTGCTTCTAATTAAACCAGCACAAACTTAGTTGAGACTGTCCCCATGTATGTGAAGAGTGAATGGGAATGTCCAGATGGATCATTTTTCACAATCTGTGTAAAAAATAATTTAGGTGAGCTCCTTCTAGGTGCTGGAAGAAGCTTTCCCTTTCAGTTCCTTCACCTTCTCCAGCTTCTGTCAGCAAAGGCCCTTAGCTTGAAAAAAAGCAAACCAGCCAAGCCTCTGTTTGTCTTGATCATTTAGACATAGAAACTGGGTGGACTTCTGCAGCTGAAAACAAAACCTGTTGCAATTTCAGATGAAACCACTTGTTTGGGAGTGATGAAAAATTTACAGTTGTTGTCAACTAAGGACACAACAGAGGACTTCTGATATACACCACACTGCAGGTCAGTGTATTCACACACCTCTGCCAAGTTTGCTTAATTGAGAAAACCAGGCTGTGCCACTTGAAGGATTCATGTCTATGATACTTAATTAATTCAAATATAGATGGGTATCTAACTTAAACAGGCTTCTTTTGTAAAGGGATGATTCAGGACTCACTACCTTCCTTGAACAAACTGTGAGGCAGGAAATATACTTAAAATGAGAAAAATATTCACTATTCCCAAAATGTGTCAGGAAAACTTAGTTACTTCTTTGCCTGTCATTTTACAATAAGGTTCTTCAGAATATGGCATGTATTTCAGATATATTTCAACATCCACTTCTATTGGAAGATCTGGTTTTCTGACAGCCAAGTGAATCAATTGGTGTAATTAACACAGTAAAGCAGATATTAGCAGCATCTGTTATAAGCTATTCTGCTGTATTAATGAAGAATAAAAAAAGGTGTAGATTGTTTTCCTGAGGAGAGAAGTGCTGTTGCATTTCTTGTGAACACTCACCACCCATGAGGGCTACAGAAGCTCTGTGTTTAACAAAGGGCACTGCACAGGGTTTAGTTTTTTGGTGGTTTTTGGGTTTGTTTTTCTTTTTTTCCAATTTAAACACTCAGCAAAACTGTTGCTGAATGCCAATCTAACCTACTGGGTAAACACTACAGAGCAGCCTAAAATAAGAAGGAAAAACGAGAAGAATGGTGTTAGTATAATATGTAAACCAGAAGTGTTCTGCATTCCTTGGTCAACTCTTGATGTCACTGTTTTTCATACAGTTTTTTGGTGAAAGTCACTACAGTTTCTGCTCAGAGGAGAACTGGGAATAAGCTCTATGCTTTTACAGCAATTACATCCCACCAGACAACTTTGGGCAGAGAGCAGCTCTCTGTGTTGTTTAGTTAGGGGTAAGAAGGACTGCTTCAACTCATTGTTTTTCACATCGTATGCTTCTTTGTAAGATCTACTTCTTCAGCCATCAGTTCTTACAAGAGTGTGGTGAGCTGAGCTGTCACAGTGGTGTGCACAGTAAAATTCTGCTACCATTTAGTGTCTATGCAGCGTTGTCCCCAACTCTGCTGCAAGGGCAATTGTGATCATTCTGTAAACTTGTTCCTTCAGCACTGGGACGGTCCCCTTTATGGTTTATCTACTAGATATCTCTGCTGAAAACTAATGCACTCACTGGCTTTGTGTTAAAAGTAAATTTCTGAAGGTCCAATATTTCTGCTGATTTCTCCCCTTTCTGAGCAAGTGCTCCCAATCTAAACCTTGGTGTACCAGCACCATTCCTTTATTTTCCTCTAAAGGTTCCTTTTAGAGCAGCATCTGTGAAGGCAACATAACCTCCCTTATCCCAGCTGATCACTGGAAAAACCCTTTATATTTTCAGTAGCTCATTTCTTTAAGCTGCAGTGGAGAAGAGTAGCCAGGTAATCAGAACCAGTCCTTTTTTACCAAATGCATTTTTTTTTGTAAACCTACGTTGTGCATGACTTCATGGTAAATTCACTTCTCAGTCTCTGGAGGTCACCAGACATTGCTGGAAGCATGTAGAAACAGTTTGCATAGCAGAGGGAGGGGGAAAAGTCCCTTTGAAAGAAGTTGTGAGATACTCAAAGTCACTAAAGTCAAACTGAAATGTGTTTAAGAAGGTTATACATCAATGCAAAATGTCTATGACAGAAATTGTCCATCTCTGATGTGTCTTCAGACAGATAGCATTGACTTACAAAAGACACATTGTAACAGGGAATTCTCTCAGTTCTACAGGCAAACTTCAATGAAAATTAATTTAATCATAATTTATGGTATAAGACAGCCCTTGTTATGGAAAATAGGTTGATGGTTTAAGGCAAGAGTAATCAAATGACTCTGACTGCATTTGGTTTAGGAAGTATAACAGATGGATGGAATATGAGTTAGATAATGTAGAAAAGACTTAAAATATGCTTAATTTTGAAGTGTATTATTTACCAAACAAACAAAAGTAACACTAAAGACCAATTTATTTCAGGAGACATGACCATAAATGTCTAATGGTGAAATAAAGGTTTTAACTTTCTTCTCCCACCTAACCTGAAATCAGTGTTCTGAGTGATGTGGCTGTGAGTGCAACCTTGGCAATGTCAGGGCCAAGTCTTTACTTTCTGTGTTAATTTTCAAACAATATAGTTGTGGGATATTAGGGAAAAGAAGGAGTTACACACTACCAAAACAGGTTTTTTATAAAAGGAAATTTTTATTTCCCCATTCGTTGCCTTTTAAGCAGATTGCAGGGTAGAGACTCCTGATCAACCTTCTTTAAGATATTTTAAGGTATTTTTAGTGGTCAGAACCTAACTAAAGCACTTCAGATCATTCCATAGGCAAATTTCCTTTTCCCTACCCCACTGTATTTCTTCTGCATTGGAGAAAATTGAAATGAATGGTTGCTCTACAGCTCATTACATCCTGGGTGTTCAAAATGGAAGTGACTTACAGAAATGTCCTGTCCAGCAGCTAGGTATCAGATGCTACATTCCTCACCAGTGACTGCAGCAGATAACGTTTGGTGTAGTAATTGAATAGGAAATTTGGTTTAAACTGGCAGAGGGGAGATTTAGACTGGATGTTAGGAGGAAGTTCTTTCCAGTAAGGGTGGTGAGGCACTGGAACAGGTTGCCCAGGGAGGTTGTGGATGCTCCCTCCCTGGTTGTGTTGAAGGCCAGATTGGATGAGGCCTTGAGTGAGCTGTACTAGTGGGAGGTGTCCCTGCCTATGGCAGGGGGTTGGAACTGGATGATCTTTGCGGCCCCTTCCAACCTTACCATTCTATGATTCTAAATTACTAGAAGTCAGTGGATGAATGTTGTGTGATGTCACACAGAGCACCATAATCAAACCTTATAGGGGTTGAGGGGACCACAATAAATCCTTCTTGATTTGATGTGTAGCTGAAGGGCTACTGCTTCCACTGCTTGCCCCCTGTCTGTGTTTAGATTCTTTCCTGGATTTTGTGATTTATTTGATTCAGTCTCAGATCCCAGGAGCTCTGTTTTATAATCACATACACAAGAATAGCAGATTTCCTTCAGATCCTTTAACTGTGAGATCATTCAATGTTATCAGTGAGTTTACTTGCTGTTTTGTTATTACTTTCCCCTTCATATAGCCAGCCTCTTCTGTTCCTCAACACCCCTGTCTGTGCAGAGCTAAGTTAAATGGCCAGCACTTGTGTGGAGAAACTCAGCTCCCCATCTGTTTGCTGGAACAGGCTTCCATCCTTTGTTTGCTGGACACAAAAGTTACAGTGTAAAATACAAGATCTGTTCTATCTTCTGTAGGTATTATCTTGGCCTTGGCATTACTGTATCTGAGTGTCTTCCAATACTGCCTTCAGCAATGAGGTTAGTCTGAATCCTCTCTGTGAGGTTCAGTCATCCTCTGCATTTTATGCAGCAGAGTGCTTTGTTTCAGGAAAAAAGCACAGCTAAATTCATGTTAGGAGCATATGTGTGATGTGTTTTTACATTGTACTGCTGTTTTGACTAATGAGTGTTTTGCTTTTTCTTCCAAAATTTCTGTGTCACAGAGTAACACACAGAGCCAGTTGGCAGGTTGAAGGTCAGTGTGAATCCCCAGTGAAGAATGTTTTCCTTCTATTAAAAACTTATTTAAGAAGCATAGGAAGCATTTCATGTGCACAGCAGCCAGATGGGTAACACATTACTAAAAGTGCACAAAAACATCCAGACACTTTTACCAGTCTTTTTGGGTATGTCTTGTGACAGCAGAGGTCCTACCTTCATTTCCTCCAGGGGTGAGGAGCTGAAGAGCAAAGTCAGAGTATCAGTCTGTTGTGGGGACTTCAGGGGCACTTCAGGGTGTGAATTCCTAAGTCAGTTCTCTCCTAATGAATTTTAGGAGAACTTTTCTGCAAATTAAGGCAGGAGGTGAGAGAGAGAGGAAAAGGGAGAGCTATGAAGCAAGTGGATAACATCGAACTCTTCATGAATCGCTGTCATAGCCACAGCCTGGCTGCAAAACGAGAGGCTACTAACATGAACAACACTTGAACTTGAGTTCAAGGCATTACTACACTCAGAGTATTCAATTTCATGCAAAAAAAGAGATGGGAACTGAAAGGAAGACTCTATATGAACCTAAATTAAATCTCAAAGAAGTTAGATAGTCTCCAAATAAAAGTTTGAGGAGAGTCGAGCAATATTACAGCCAAAATGAAATTGAAAGGAAATATAGGACAAATAAACCTAGCAATTTTGTCAATATTTAGGATAAAGTTGAAATACATTATTTAATCCAAGGCAAATTTTCATTTTCAGGCTATTTAACTTGCTTTTGATCTCCATGCCTTTTTGACTTTCTAACTTTAGACTACTCAACTGAAAAGCCTGTTACGAGACAAAATGTCACAACGTTTAAAATTGAAAAACATTTAGACGAAGCATGTCAGCTTTTGAGATATAAAATAGTTCATTTAGAAAATGATGAAGTGAGGATAATGCTTCTAAGAAGCAGCTTCTGACTGCATCTGCTATGAGAGGCAGTGTATGGGACAGAAAATCTGTTTAACAATGCTGGTAGAAATGCATGTGTCTCTAAGCTCCTTTCTTCTGGGCATGATTAGCAATGCTACGCTAATGTGCTGTGTCTTGGACAGCTGTCTAGCACCTCTGATGGTTCTGAGTCTGGAAATAATGTCTCTTCCAGATGTCACATTTAGGGATAGATGAGCTTACAAGAAAGATGTTAATCTAGAAACATGTTTTCTGAGACAGTGATGTCAGACGAGGCTGCTTCATGGAAACCGTTCAAAAATATGTTACACATGGAAAAACCTAACATTGGAAAACAAAAATAAAACCAGCAGAAGCTTGCAAGGGCATGCATCCAAGCAATAAGAAGTGCTACATTTTAATTTTACTTCTGGATCCTTAACTCGATCCCCTTGTGCTCACAATCAGATCTTTACTGATGTACTTTAGATTTAGAATCATAGAATCATAGAATGGTAAGGTTGGAAGGGACCTCAAGGAGCATCTAGTTCCAACCCTCTGCCATAGGCAGGGACACCTCCCACTAGTACAGCTCACTCAAGGCCTCATCCAATCTGGCCTTGAACACCTCCAGGGAGGGAGCATCCACGACCTCCCTGGGCAACCTGTGCCAGTGCCTCACCACCCTCACTGGAAAGAACTTCCTCCTAACATCCAGTCTAAATCTCCCCTCTGCCAGTTCAAACCCATTGCCCCTTGTCCTGTCATTGCAGGACCTTGTAAATAATCCTTCCCCAGCCTTCCTGTAGGCCCCCTTCAGATACTGGAAGGCTACTGTCAGGTCCCCTCGAAGCCTCCTCTTCTCCAGGCTGAAGAGCCCCAACTCTCTCAGCCTGTCCTCATAGGAGAGCTGCTGCAGCCCTCTGATCATCTTTGTGGCCCTCCTCTGGACCCGCTCCAACACCTCCATGTCCTTCCTGTGCTGAGGGTTCCAGAACTGCACACAGGACTCCAGGTGGGGTCTGACAAGAGCAGAGTAAAGTGGCAGAATCACTTCCCTTGCCCTGCTGCTTCCTTTCTTCCAAGGAAGTCAAGCTCCACAGGACTGGCTGTGCTCTGTTGATGACCAGCTCGTCGATACTTTGTATGATCCCCCACACTCAGTGGGTGACATTTTTTCCACTGTTCTTGGCTGCTTAGAAATAATGCAGAGCCAAGAAGCCTGACGGAGGACCAAAATCCGGCCCGATCAGCACAATGTCAGAGCCTGCATAAAACAATAGTTTCCCACTGACTCTGTGACAGCTGCTTAAAGATACATTTCCCTGCTCCACAGATCTTGCAAAACGTGAGTCAAACCTCGATTTGAGAGCAGTTAATAATTCATCTCTACATCAGTGTAGTGTGTGAGTGCTGTACCAATATTGGTTACTCGCATCATTAATTTCCACAAAGCACCTGCAATGTGAAGGCAGGTCATTACCCCAGATTTACAGATACAAGAGGATTTTGAACAAAAATCAAAATAAAATACCATGATGTCACCAATTGCTCCATGCATGACTGCGGAGGGGGGCTGAGTTTCATAATCCATTTAGGGTTACCTTCATGTTTAGGGTTACCTCCATTTAGGGTTACCTCCCACCTCTCTTTTACATATTCTTCTCCCTTTGGTTCTTCTTCCTTGTCAATTTTCATTGCCTCTGAACTTTATTCTCCATTTGAGGATCATTCTGATTTCCCATACCCTGTGCTCAATTTGTCTTAAGATTTTCTGAAGGAGACATTGCCTGGGTCTGTGTCTCTCCCCTTCTGCTCCCTACTATTCTAATCGTATTAATTTTTTTCTTGCAAATTCTAGGTTCTCTCTTTTCCAAAATCCTTGTCAAAGGGCAGACTCATCCCATGCCCTGCTAGTTCACCAATTACTTTGGCTTGAATATTCTTTGGCTTCCTATATATTTATCTGAATATAGTATCTGTCCACTTTTGCCGGTTTCCACTGTGTTCTTTTGGCTTCCTTTCCACATTTGATCTGCTGAGAAGCAATTGTGCAACTCTAAGCTCTCTGTCCTCCTTACAAATGTCCTGATTGTAGATCTCATAATTTCAGAGGTTCTCTTTTGAATTTTCTGGTGCCAAGAGCTCATCCCACTGCATGGAATTATCCTGGCAAAAAGGAGTTTCTGTTAGTGCCTGAAGCCTCTGATTTTGCAGTCTACTTCAGTCGTGGCAAAGAAGGGTGAGACAACACTCAGAATGACACAGAGCAGCTCTAGGCTCCAGCCAGCACTGGGCATGCCATTACTTGCCTCTTCTCCAAGAGAAGGAAACTAGAACAAATAAACCCAAAATGTAGTGGGCTAAATCTATAAATCCATTTATATTAGTGCTGTGCTTTCCACAAGGTGAAGTAAACATTGTCCTTCTCTTGAACAGGAAGAATATAAGCAGTCTTTGCTTCTTGAATGGCAAAAAGAGCCAGGTGGCAAAGCCTAATTTGTATGAGTCATGTATTTGCCACTGGTCATCTCTGCTACAAGTTCCAGTCCTTTGTTTAACTCATCACTTCATTTAGCATAACTGTGTGAACCAGTTATCACATGGCTGTGGACATGCTTGTTTAAGAGAAAAAAAGGATACCAGAGTCTAAAGCCCTGACAGAAGAGAGAATTTAGTGCAAAGGAAAATAGTCTAGGTAGGAAAGGCTAATACTTACTGTGTAGTAACAGTGTCCTGGAGAAAGGAGAGGTGAGGTGGTTCCATGTATACCTGTCAACAGCCTTCAGAGGATAAGAGAAAAAAGCTGGAACATGCCTATTTTGTTGAAGATCTTGTAAGGCAAATTCTGAATAGGATTTCTGTCCTGGAGGCTAGAGATAAGCTTATAAAAATGTTTATGTGGAGGAAATAGAATTTAACCCTTCCTGAGAAGGCAGTAGAGATGACTCCTGAGAAGGAAAGTCATCGTTGACAGAATAAAAATGTACTGAACTACTGCTACTGTAATAGGAAGGAAATGGGAATGACAAATTAATTTCTCTAATGTATTTGACAGTGGTTGCTTTTTTTTTCTTCTGTCTTGGCCAGAATTTTTCTTATGCATATTTGGGTTAAATGCGCTTATTTCTCTTTGTTTGGCGCTGTGCAAATGTTTGTCTTTCTAATTCTGCACACAGGAGCAGCATTTAAAAAAGAAAAAAAAAAAAAAAAGCTATGTGGTAAAAATTGAGTTATTCAAAGTTAAAGATGACAGCTTATCTGTCTGCCTGGAAATGCAGGCTGTAGTCCCGCAAACAATTCCATTGTTTGACAGTTGTGAGTTGTCCTTGAATAACTTGCCCAGGGTCACCCTATCGCAGTACTGACAGACAGTAAGGAATTCTTTCATGCCTATTTGTGGGATCCTGTCCATCTAGAATTAGCTGAATTGCACAGAAAATAACTTTCTAAAAAGCATGCAGGAAAATATTCACACTGAGAGATTTACTGTCCATCTTTAGTCTTTTTACCTCAGGGCAAATTCCTGTTTATGTAGGAATGAGACTTCGGCAGCAGTAATCGTGGTAGTAGTTGTGTAGTGAATGCCCAGAAGCAGACTGCTATTGCTGTAACTATACCTGAGCCTTAAACGCACTTGAAATGTTTAGCATTTCTCATAAATTTTATTTCAGTGTCTGTTCAAATGCCAGCAGCATATAGTATCCAATTTAGGATTTATTTTCTGCTTTTTACTGAATCACAAATCTTTCTCTGGGTATGGGTTTCCTCACACAAAAACATAAAGCTTTTTGAGTAGGCAACCTAAGATACATGAGAGTAGAATAAAGGAAGTCCTATTTTCTCATAAAGGAAAAAATGGAAATTGCTGTATCTGAGGAAAACGCAGCCCAAAACACTGGTGAATATTAAAATTTTGCAGTTTTGGGGGTGGGTGTGTTGGGTTTTTGCTTTGGGTTTGGGGGGTCTTTTTGTTTGTTTTTGTTTTGTTTATTTGGTTTTTTTTTTTTTGTTTTTTTTTGAGGGTTTTGGGTTTTTTTGGTTGGTTGTTTGGGTTTGTTTTTCATTAGGAAGATGAATTGACTCTAGAAGCAATGTAACATTTTGATGTAATCTTGTTTGAAAATACCTTCTGCAGAAATAAACAACAGCATTAAAGCTCTTTGCTCACAAATACTCAGACCTGTCTTTCTAGGCTTAAGAAACACAACCTCCTGTTTCTTCTTCTAGTTGTGGCACTGTGGCTTTCCTTCTTTGGTGCACGCATCTTGCAAATCATCATCCTAACTTGTATGCGCTTGCAGCCTGGAAAATTGCTGTGATTACATCTCCTCAAGCTGTGCCTGCAGTTAAATGTGTCAGGGAGCAGTAGTTTCTTCCTCTATGTCCCTTTCACTTCAGGAAAGAGTTTAATTGCTTGAACCTGAAAGTTGTGTATGGTAAAATACACAGTGCCCCTGAAGTCTCTGTTTATCTTTGGATCAGTACCCTCCACAGAGGCAACTGAAATCTTTCTGCATAACTACATGGCCAGAAACAAGTATCAGTGGTTGCATGAAGATAAATGACCTGATTAATCTGAATTTCTGAAGTCAGTAAACCAGGACTGGGAAAACCAACACATTGTAACATTCATGGTGGGCCAGTAGGACAATGTAGGTTACTCTGCCCCTGTACTCAGCACAGGTCAGGCAACACCCTGAATAATGTCTCCAGTTCTGGGCCCCTCAGTTCAAGAGAGATGTTGAGGTACTGGAAGGTGTCAGGTCCTGAATCGTCCCTTTACAAAAGAAGCCTGTTTAAGTTAGATACCCATCTCTATTTGAATTAATTAAGTATCATAGACATGAATCCTTCAAGTGGCACAGCCTGGTTTTCTCAATTAAGCAAACTTGGCAGAGGTGTGTGAATACACTGACCTGCAGTGTGGTGTATATCAGAAGTCCTCTGTTGTGTCCTTAGTTGACAACAACTGTAAATTTTTCATCACTCCCAAACAAGTGGTTTCATCTGAAATTGCAACAGGCTTTGTTTTCAGCTGCAGAAGTCCACCCAGTTTCTATGTCTAAATGATCAAGACAAACAGAGGCTTGGCTGGTTTGCTTTTTTTCAAGCTAAGGGCCTTTGCTGACAGAAGCTGGAGAAGGTGAAGGAACTGAAAGGGAAAGCTTCTTCCAGCACCTAGAAAGAGTTCACCTAAATTATTTTTTACACAGATTGTGAAAAATGATCCATCTGGACATTCCCATTCACTCTTCACATACATGGGGACAGTCTCAACTAAGTTTGTGCTGGTTTAATTAGAAGCAAATCTTCTGACTTCAGTAGAGCTTGGTTATTCAATTCAAGAGAGATGTTGAGGTACTGGAATGTGTCCAGAGAAGGGTGACGAAGCTGGTGAGGGGCCTGGAGCACAGCCTTGTGTGGAGAGGCTGAGGGAGCTGGGGGTGTGCAGCCTGGAGAAAAGGAGGCTCAGGGGTGACCTCATTGCTGTCTACAACTACCTGAAGAGAGGTTGTAGCCAGGTGGGAGTCAGTCTCTTCTGCCAGGCATTCAGCAAAAGAACAAGGGGACAGAGTCTCAAGTCATGTCAGGGGAGGTCTAGGCTGGAGATTAGGAGGAAGTTCTTGACAGAGAGAGTGATTGGCATTGGAATGGGCTGCCCAGGGAGGTGGTGGAGTCACCGTCCCTGGAGATGTTCAAGCAAAGACTGGATGAGGCACTCAGTGCCATGGTCTAGTTGATTGGCTAGGGCTGCGTGATAGGTTGGACTGGATGAGTTTGGAGTTCTCTTCCAACCTGGTTGATTCTATGATTCTATGATTCTTCTAGCTTCAGAATCTGTAAACATCAGGAAAACAGAAGCAGAGGAGATAAAAAGCCCAAATGATAAAAGACTAAATACATAGTCCAGGACTTGCTTCTTAAAGTGCTGTCAAGATTTAAAAAATAGTTATCCTGCAGTTTATGAATACTGTTCTCTTGCTTCCTCTCATTCCGTTCTGAAGCACTGTATTAAGTCTGTAATGCCATGAAGATTTAATTGTATCTTTTTCACTTTGCACTGTGAGGGTGACAGCACTGGAAGAGGCTGCCCAGGGAGGTTGCAGAGTCTCCCTCTGGAGACATTCAAGAACCATCTGGATGCATTCCAGTGTGATCTACTCTAGGTGATCCTGCTCTGGCAGTGGGGTTGGACCAGATGATCTTTTGAGGTCACTTCCAGCCCCTGACATTCTATAATTCTATGATTCTATAATCTTCACAGCATCAGTCAGGCTGTGATGTGGTCATGAAGCGTATCTCACCGTAAGATCCTCTTTGCTGGATTAGAAAACTGTGGCCAAATATAACTAAACGCTCCTGCAGTATGAACACATGGTCAAATTTGTGCAAATGAATGCAGTTGGGTTAATTTATTCAGCACATTTTGTGCCACATCTATATTTTCCCCTGCATCAGTCCCAGCTGTATCTGTACCTGTCTAAACCAGCCTGGATTCTGTGTTATGTCTGCTTCTGCATCTGGTATGGTTGCACGACAAGGACTGATCCAGGTGAAATCTGTATTGCTAGCTGATCTATCAGTACGTAGGTCTGCTGCTAACTGTCCTTACTGAAGTATTAGCTTTGATTTAAACAAAAGGAAAGAAATAGCACGAAAGGTGAAGACCTGTGCTGTGTGCCTCTGTACTTGAAGAGCACCAGGGAGAGATCAAGAAAGTCCCCAAGTATTCTTCTCTAGTTATGATGCTTGGAAACTAGGAATATGGATGTAAGCAAATATTCTGATATGTGCAATCAAGACAACTTCTTAATCAGTGCAGACCACATTCAATAAATTGCCACCAGCCAATGCACTTGAAGTTAAGGACACCGATTCCAGTTCACAGTATCAGAGTATCACAGTATCACCAAGGTTGGAAGAGACCTCAAAGATCATCAAGTCCAACCCATTACCACAGACCTCAAGACTAGACCATGGCACCAAGTGCCACGTCCAAACCCACCTTGAACTCCTCCAGGGCTGGTGACTCCACCACCTCTCTGGGCAGCCCATTCCAGTTTGTGGGCCTGAGTAGTATTTCCTCATTCAATTACAAACAGATGTTATTCACTTTACTTCAATATCAGAGGTGCAGTATTATAGCTGGTGTCCTGGTGTCACTTTTGGCCTAGCTGCAAAAGTTCTGTTATGATTCTTCTTCTAGTTCTCTTATGATTCTTCTACTTTTGATACAACAGTCCCTCACCTGGGGACTCACCTCACCCTCACTTGTGCTGGTCCAGTGCTGCAGAACCAGATTAAGGAATGTTAGAATAATCATCCTGGCCAACGGGCATCCAGCTCCCTGAAAAACAGCCTTATCTTTCCTTCTAGAAAAGATCCCTATTAAAATGTTTGTTACGTTTTCCTTTGAGAGAGCACAGGTTCATAGCCATATCTTCTGCTTTCTTCCTGACTGAGATGTGTGACATTTCAGTCATTCAACTCTTTTGACACAGGTGCAAACTGACATTTCACATGCTCTGCTGCAATCTATCCCCCTGTCTTTTGCATAAGCGGGGAACTGGCTGACTTTGTCATGTTTATGCTGCCACACAGCTCATTTAAGTCAAGAGAAGAATTGGCTAGACAGTGAATGTACCAGATTATGGAGACTTTGACAGCAAGAAAAACCTCTGTTTGGTTGACAGTTTACTTTAGCAATAGGATTGAATGTTTGACAGTAGGATACTGCTAGTTCCAAATACTTAGTGGGATGTAGCCCCACTGTTTCAAAGGGAATGAGGGTAGAGGATCACCATGGATTTGTGTTACCTCTAATTCTTGTTCTTCTAATCAAATTTGGCTGTGATCTTTGGATTATCTGTAAACCAGCCTACCACAGATTTGGTTTAATGATGGTATGGATATTCCATTACCTCACGTATTTGAACTAAAAATGTATTACTTAATGTATGGCTGAAGCCTGCAGTATTGTATGTACAACACCACCAGAACACACAACAGACTCTTAGGTAATATGTGCAATTGGTTAAAATTCTGTTTAAAAACTTTCTTGGTTCTTGTCATCCTTGATGCCTCTAGATGTCTGGGGGCATTCAGGAGCCAGGCCTGAGAATTAACAAAGGCAAATGAACTTACGGTCAGTTTCCTTTCTAACTCTTTACCACTAGAAGGAGTGAGCAATTTTTGCCCCACTCTAATGAGAAGGAAAATGTGAAGTCAGGAGGCTTGAGAACTCATGGAATTCTAGTGGTTGCCTGTGGGGAATTTAAAGTACAAGCAACACAAATTTTATTCAGTTTTCCTAATTTAGGACTACATTGTGGAATGAAATGATAAGCACCGAGTTGTACTTATGGAGCTGGAGGCAAATCGGAGTTTTGATGGAAAGGGATGAGAATGGCTAATACAATTTGAAAACTGCTTACTCAGAAATTAATGTTTTCTCTTGTCTGTTTCCTGCTGCTGTTACCAAATCCCAGAAAGATGCTTTCTGACACTAAGGACTGCTATGCATTTCATATATATTAACAGTATCCCAGTGGGCAGTGAGATGTTGCTGTGCTCCAAGTAATAAGATACATATTGGAAGGAAGAGAGATGTAATTATTTAAGTCCAGTAGCTGGAAAATTCATCTGTCACCACTGAGCCCTATCTCCCATCTGGGGTAAAGCTGCACATTTCTTCTGTTGACTGTAGCGGAATAAATCTGGTTCATTGCAGATGTTGATTTGGCTTTTTACCCAAAGAACAAGGCTACAAGTTAGTTAGTAGAAATGAGTATCTAATGAGAGGAAGAGAATGTCAAGCTGACAGAGACAAGTTTTACCAAATATATCTAGAATGAAAATGGTCTTTTCACTGAGTTAAATGGCAGTGATGCATGGAACTTGCAGCAGCTCTTAGGAACAGAGCTGTAAATCTCATTTTCTCTGAGTTTCAAGAAATACAATATCTGATCGATAAACTGACCAAACACTGATTATTTGTGGTGGAAAATTGCCTCCCTGGCTACTAAAAATGTGGAGCAAAGGTTGTGTCCAATTTGTGAAGGCACTTTATTATAAATGTAGCCCAAAAACAACCCAGATCAATCTTTTGTCCCTACAGTCAAAGAGCCTAATCTGGCTTGGAAACAGTGAGACATAAAACTAATTCTGTCTTCACAAGACCTGCATTTATTTGTCTACAGTAAGATGTATTTCTTAAGGCTGGATAAGCATTTGCCTATTCAAGGATATGAGACAAACAGCTAGGTTCAACATGTAGGCAGAATATTTTTATATTTTTTTATGAACAAATTCCTGTAATGACTTCCTGTTTAAAAAAGAAAAAAAAAGCAAAAGAAAAAAAAAGCACAAACTGAAGCACTTACAAGAGTCTCTTTTTTTTTCTTTTTTCTTCTTTCTTTTTTCTTTTTTTCTTTCTTCTTCTTCTCTTTTTTTCTTTACTATTTTTTCTTTTTTCTTCTTTCCTTTCTTTTTTCTTCTTCTTCTTCCTTTTTTTCTTCTTCTTTCTTCTTCTTTCTTCTTTCTTCTTCCTTCTTCCTTCTTCTTTCTTTTTTCTTAATTTTGATGGTGGTGATGATGATGGTAATGTTGTTGATAAATTACTTGAATTTCATATGCACAGTTTCAAAAGGAAATTTGATCTAGGATCATTCAAAGCTTCATCAAACAGAAAAGCTGTAAAATAAACATTACTTCCTACCAAGATTCTAATAAGCTTCCCCTTCCTGCATCTCTTATCCTCCACATAGAACATTCACCCCATAGGTCCATAGTGATGATTAAATCTCCTTCTCTTTTGCTTTATTTGAGTCAGTAGCTGGAACTCACAGTATCACAGTATCACCAGAGTTGGAAGAGACCTCAAAGATCATCAAGTCCAACCCATTACCACAGATCTCAAGACTAGACCACGGCACCAAGTGCCACGTCCAAACCTGCCTTGAACACCTCCAGGGACGGTGACTCCACCACCTCCCTGGGCAGCCCATTCCAGCAGCCAATGACTCTCTCAGGCAACAACTTTCTCCTCACCTCCAACCTAAACTTCCCCTGGCACAGCTTGAGACTGTGTCCTCTTGTTCTGGTGCTGGTTGCCTGAAAGAAGGTAACCTCCCCCTGGCTACAACCACCCTTCAGGTAGTTGTAGACAGCAAGAAGGTCCCCACTGAGCCTCCTCTCCTCCACGCTAACCAATCCCATTTCCCTCAGCCTCACTTCACAGGGCTTGTGTTCGAGGCCTCTCCCCAGCCTCGTTGCCCTTCTCTGGACACGCTCAAGCACCTCAATGTCCTTCTTAAATTGAGGGGCCCAGAACTGGACACAGGACTCAAGGCGTGGCCTAACCAGTGCAGAGTCCAGGGGGAGAATGACCTCCCTGCTCCTGCTGGCCACACTATTGCTGATGCAGGCCAGGATGCCATTGGCCTATTCAGACCAACTGTTTTTCACTTGTTATTAACAAGAGTCAAATTAATGGAGATGAACAAAAAGGAAAGAGAGGATTCAAATTCTACTGGTTTTGATTTCAATCAGTTTATTCCTAATTTGAGGACAATTACAGTGAGTGGGTAACATTCCAGGTGTATGAGGACTCAATATGAAAGCTCATAAAATATCTCATGACCTTTTTGAGTTCGATTTAATTGCCCCCTCCAAACAGCTCTTTATTCTTCCCTGCTGATGCTCTCTCTGGCCTTTTCCCCTTCACTTGGAAAACTTCAGAGCCTGGCTAGAGTGAAACGAACAGCCTTACAATTATTCCTTGTCAGTTGTAGCTTTTGCAATTGTTTCATAACTAGCACTCCATACAAAGTTTCTGTTGCTTTCAGTAGAATAGACTGGACATATCAGTTTTATTTGAAATTATTATTTTTTAATTTTGATTTTTTTTATTTCAGGATGCTGAAAATTCCAGTAGTAGTTTCCTGCCTGATCGCAGGGATTTGAGGGAGCTCTGTTCCTAAGTCTGCTGTTAATGCAATGAGAAGCCAAGAAACCTTCATCTCTACATAATTCCTAGAAGGGTAGAGGAAGCCTCATGTGGAGATGTGAGATCTAGCCCCAGGGTCTGTCTTGCAGACCCACTGTTCTTCCAGGCTTCCAGACCCCAGGATGTGGGTGTTGCATGTTGGCTCCTTTCTGTAGGCATTATAGTGAGGTGGGTGGGAGTTGGGTAGCTGCTGGTTTTGATTTTCTGTTTTATGCTGGTTTTTTCCCTGTATTTCACTGCACTACTACTGCAAATCTAAGGGAATCATGGATTGTATTATTAGATTAATTATATTATCAGCTAAAGTAATTATGCATTGTGATTGTGATATCTTATCTCATATTAAACTCCTGCCTTATCTCTTTATCTCAGTTCTGGGTTTTGTGTGTTACTTTTCTCCTCACTTTTGTGTTAGAGGAGCAAGGAATTCAGACCTTGCATCAACACATTACACCTACTAAGAGAGTTTACCTTAATTTATTGGAAAAATACATAACACCAGCTGAAGTTACTGCTCATATATTGTATGGTGCATCTGGCTAGAAACAATGCCAATTATATGTCTCACCAGACTTTGCATTAAAATTCAATGACAGAATGAAGCATCAAATGTATCACATTCACTCTAACCTTCTGCAATAAAAAAATCATAGAATCATAGAATCACAGAATGGTAAGGTTGGAAGGGACCTCAAGGATCATCTAGTCCCACCCCCCTGACACAGGCAGGGACACCTCCCACTAGTACAGGTTACTCAAGGCCTCGTCCAACCTGGCCTTCAACACCTCCAGGGAGGGAGCAGCCACAACCTCCCTGGGCAACCTGTTCCGGTGCCTCACCACCCTCACTGGAAAGAACTTCCTCCTAACATCCAGTCTAAATCTCCTCTCTGCCAGTTTAAATCCATTGCCCCTTGTCCTGTCATTGCAAGACCTTGTAAATAATCCCTCCCCAGCCTTCCTGTAGGTCCCCTTCAGATACTGGAAGGCTACTATCAGGTCTCCTCAAAGTCTTCTCTTCTCCAAGCTGAAGAGCCCCAACTCTCTCAGCCTGTCCTCACAGGAGAGCTGCTGCAGCCCTCTGATCATCTTCATGGCCCTCCTCTGGACCCACTCCAACACTTCCATGTCCTTCCTGTGCTGAGGGTTCCAGAACTGCACACAGCACTCCAGGTGGGGTCTGACAAGAGCAAAGGGGCAGAATCACCTTCCTTGATCCCCCCACAAGAGCTCTATTTAAGAGTTCAAGTGTATCATGGAATACACTGGATCTCTTTTCCTATGAGAGATGCTGGAGGCATCACATATAATTTGCATATATATGTTATACAGTACATGTGTTATATAGCTCCTTGTTCTGAAATCTGGAAATACTCAAGTTCTGTTAAGTTTTTTGGGGTTTTTTGCCTGTTTCTGCTCTCTGGTAGCCTAAACATGACATTTTAGGAACAGATAGATGAATTAGATTAATATGCTGTAATTTAGCGTTACTAGGAGGAAAAAAAAAATAAAAAAAATCATGAGCTTTATGACAAACTTTGCAAGGAAACTGCTACAAGCAGCTTCCTGCCTTGGCATCTTCATATCAGATTCCCAGTGGTTAATTCATTTTCTTTTTCTTAATGTGACACTAAATTGATCAATTCAGAACTGATTCATTCAGTTCTTCTGCCAACATATATATGGACTACATACTTGTGAAGGTTTGGGAGTTCCCCGCCCCCCCACACATTGTAAAATGACCCAGACTAGCACTCAGCCAGCTGGAAGCTAAATGATGAAGCTCTATTTACAGCTTTGCACAATGTACAGCAGATATATACACTATATACACAATATTTACAGAAATACACAAGTTAAAGGTAATACAGCAACACAACTCCCCTCCCAGAAATCAGAGACCCCAGCAGGGGCTCCCAACCACCCTTCCACCTTCTCCCCACCCCTGTACCTTACCCCAAGGTTTGCCTTACGTGCAAGGTAAATTAGGAGGATCGGCCAAGGGGGTTTGAAGAAAAGTGGTTAGTGAGGATTAATCAGCAGAGGAGCCAGACCCCAGAAGCTGCTAGATCCCACCAGCAGCTCCTGTTCAAGCAAGAGCCAGACAGAGACTGACTTATCTATTGTTTTGGTTAGTGTTCCCAAACAATTCTCCAGCAAGCATATGAGTGAAGTAGACATCATGATGTTTTCCTTTCACAGCCTATAGTGTAATTTTCTCTATTAAAATATTCTAATTAGCCTCAAACCAGCACAATGCTGCAGGCAGATCATATGCTCTAACTTATCTGAAGTAATTACATTGTGATGGGAGCAGGAAAACCCTCAGCAGCAGGGAGCTAGTGATCCTCAGCTGAGCTTACTTGGAGCAGAGGCAACCTTTGCATTGCTCCTTCTGTGGGCAGAGCTGCATCTGCTGCCTCAAAGGTGTTAGCAGAAAGGCAGTTTCAAAAGCTCAGTGAAGCTAAGCCTCCATCCAGCACAGCTGCTTGCAAAGGGACTCTTCATTAATCTTTTGCATCAGCCTTCCATAAGCAGAAGCCCCTTTTAGTAAGCCTCTGCAAAAGAGCTCCCAAGACCATCTAATAGGATGCCTGCTTTGGAGGCAAAGCCAGCTGAAGAGCCTGTTTTCTCCTCCTCACCTCTCTCCTCTGCCTTCTTATTTGTGTCCTGTCTCTGATCCCTGTCTCAGCTGAGTTAGATCAAGTGATCTGGGGGCTGTCCTGAAAGGCAGAACTAAACCAGCTCAGTTTAGGATAAATCCTTTCCAATTTTAATTGTGGAAAGCACTGAACACAAAGTGCACGAAGTTGTCCTAGAAAATTGAGGGGCCAGTCAGTTAGGGAGGACAAGGAATAGATGGCTGGGAGTAACAAGGGGGAAAAGGAAAACTTTTAAAGCTGGTCCACAGCTAAAAATGATATCTGGCTACACTAAACTTGTTTCAGAAATAAGCCAGCAGCAAATTACTGTTCTCTGAAGTGAGCGAGAGTCACAAAGGTAATTATACTTCAAAGAAGTAACTCTTCCTTGAGCTTCTCTTGTAACAGCATGGATTGGCTGCTGCTGTTTGCACCAGCTTCTGTTGGAGGCAGCGACTTTCCCTTCCATCTCCCAGTGCTCCACACACATGCAGAAGCCTGGGGTTGATTTTTTTGTGGGAGAAATGGGCAGGAGCAGGTGCAGGGTTGGAGGACAGGGGGCCAAGACACCAGTGCAAATCCTCCCTGACACCCCTGGCATGCCAAGGTCCTGCAACACCTTTATTCTTATGTCCCCACCATTAGAGAAGCAAGCAGTCCTCAGGTAAAGATTTCACACAAGAGGTGGGTTTTGAATGAGAATCAGTCATTTATTGGGTGTCTACCCCAGTGCTGCACGCACTTCATTTAAATCCAGGTGAACAGTCATACTGTGGCATCTTAGTTCCATCCATTCACCCTCCTCTACTCTCTCTGCATGGGAGTACAAACCAGGCACTGCTTGGTCATCCTCTACATACCAAATTTAATGATGAGGGAGAAATCACCCTGGCAAAATGCATACACAGCTCCTCACACTAAATCACGCAGACTAAATCACACACTCTGCCAACCATTCTCAGGGTGAGAAGTAATTCACTTCATGAACACTCCCTTTGATTTAAATAGAGGGATATGACAGCTTTTTAAAATTTATGAGTCCACTACACTGCTGCTGGTGGCCACTGCTTGTGGTCTATTGTGATGCGCTGAGAGTATATTGAAACTTCCCAGAGCATCCTATGACATAAATTTCTGTCTGTCCTGTTGGTAACTTTAGCAGTCATGAATTGTGTAGGATATGAAACTTGCCATTCTTGATCTTTGCATCAGACTAAATTTCAGCTGAATTTATCTAGGATGCTGTAATATATTTTTTTTCCAGGCTACAGTGATTGCATAAACAGCATTTACAACAGTCTAACCACACTTGTAATGTAGCTATATTCTGTAGTGAAGAAAGCTAGAAGGTGAGTACCTGTATCAGAGAGTCTATATATTTCATTTTTTCCCCCTATTTCATCTCTGTCTATGTAATGGTGTCCTTAGAAAACATTTTCTTGTTAGGGACTGCATTTTAATTAACCTGATTGTTTTCCCCCCAAATTTAAACAGAGTAAGAAGTGCATTAAAAGGCAACCTATAAGTAATTCAGAGTGAACTGATGCAATTTTTTTGCCAGCTTGAAACTCTGAGTTGGACCAAAAGTAAATCACTGGATGCTGGTGTACAGCATTCATGAAATGATGAAGTACTGAGGTACTTAACAAGTTGTTTGCTCAGTCTTTAGTAGTAAGACCAGTTGTTTGCTAGATACCCAGCCCACTGAGCTGGAAGATGGGGATGGGGAGCAGAAGGAATCTCCCAAAGTCCAAGAGGAGATGGTTACTGAACTACTGCACCACTTCCATGTCCATAAGACTGTGAGGCTGCATGGCATACAGCCAAGCACACTGAAGGAGCTAGCACAAGTGCTCATCAAGCCACTTTTCATCATTTGCCAGCAGTCCCAGATAAGTGGGGAGGTCTCAGCTGACTGAAGATCGACAAACATGACACCCATCTACAAGAAGGACCAGAAGGAGGCCCTGAGGAACTACAGACCTGTCAGTCTGGCCTTGGTGCCAGGGAAGGTCATGGAGCAGGTCATCCTGAGTACCACTATGCAGTATGTGCAGGGCAGTCAGATGATCAGGCCCAACCATCCTGATGGTAGGTCCTGTTTAATGAACCTGATCTCTTTCTACAAGAAGACCTATTTAGTGGGCGAAGGAAAGGTTGTGGGTGGTGTTTATCTGGACTTTAGCAAACCTTTGACACTCTTTCCCATAGCATCCTCCTGGAGAAACTGGCTGCTTATGGCTTGGATGGGTGGATGATTTCCTGGGTAAAGAACTGGTTGTACGGCTCAAAGAGCGGTAGTGAATGGAGTTAAATCCAGCTGGTCGACAGCCTGTAATGGTGTTCCCTGGGGCTCAGTACTGGGGGCAGTTCTCTTTAATATCTTTATCAGTGATCTGGATGAGGGAATTGAGTGCACCCTCAGTAGGTTTGCAGGTGACACTAAACCGGGCAGGACTGTTGAGGGTAGAAAGAGAGATGTGGACAAGCTGGATCAATGGGGTGAGGTCAGTTTATGAGTCAAGTGCCAGATCCTGTGCTTGGGTCACATCAACCCCATTCAATGTTACAGGCTTGGGGGAGAGTGGATGGAAAGTGCCTGGTGGGAAAAGGTCTGGGGGTGCTGGTTGACAGCTGGCTGAACATGATCCAGCAGTGTGCTCAGATGGCCAAGAAGACCAATGGCATCCTGGACTGTATCAAGAATAGTGTGGTCAGCAAGAGTAGGGAAGTGATTTTGCCCCTGTACTGGGCACTGGTGAGGCCACACCTTGAATACTGTGTTCAGTTTTTAGACCTCTCACTACAAGAAGGGCATTGAGTTGCTGAAGTATGTCCAGAGAAAGGCAATGAAGCTGCTGAATGATTTAGAGAAGTCGTCTTATGAGGAACAGCTAAGGGAACGAATTGTTTGCTCTGGAGAAGAAGAGATTGAGGGGAGGCCTCATGCTTTCTAAAATTACCTGAAAGGAGGTCAAAGTGAGGTGGGGACTGGTATCTCCTCTCTAGTATCAGGTGGTAGAATGAGAGGAAATAGCCTGCAATAGTGCCAGAAGAGGTTTAGATCGGATGCTAGGAAAATTTTCTTCACTGGGGTGGTCAGGTGTTGGAGTAGGTTGCCGAGGCAGGTGGTGAAGTCACCATCCCTGAGGGTGTTCAAGGAACATGTGGACATGGCACTTTGGGACATGGTTTAAGTGCCATGGTGGTGTTAGGTCAATAGTTGGACAGGATGATTTTAGAGGTCTTTTCCAAACAAAACAATTCGATGATTATATGATCCTGAAACCAAGCAAAACCAATCCATGACTTTTACCCTCCCTGTTGAATTTGAAGGCAAACCAACCCAGCTCTTGGATGCACAGGAGTGAGTTGTCCTACAACCACAGAGTGTTTTTAGCTGTTTAAAGACAAAGAAATGCCATAGAATTTTGTCCTTATACTCAAAGACCTTCCCATCTTGAGGCAATAGCTGAGTCTCTTTAGAGATTAAGGCAGCCTACTTTGTGTTGAGCTTAAGACCCAGCATGCTCCCTCATCAAAGCAATAGGAACTCCTCTCAGCCAGAGTTTGGCATAGCTGCCTGGTTATAGCATTAGGTAAGATTTGCTCCAGCCGAACAGGCCAAGGTTCCTCATTGTGTGATATGTCTGCCCAGTGGAAGCTGACACCCAGGCAAAGGCATAAAGGCTGACACCAGATAAACTGAACTAATTTGATCTCCACAGGACAGATTCACACCCAGGAAGATCTCATCTTCACCTTTAATAACAAGAAATACCCTTCAACCATAAAAAAACCCAGCTTCTTCTTAGAGTCTTGCTATGTTCTTCGTTCTCATCATATGCTCTGAAAATCAGTTCTATTTCATAACAAGACCAGAGACCCCAGTATCTGCTTTCATACCACACTGGGAAGGTCTTTCAGGTGTTTCTTGTGAATGTGAGCTGTGCCAGGATGGGTCTTTCAGACTCAGATAACCTGTCGTGGGCTTAAAGAGTTGACAGAGTAAAGCTCTCAAATGAATTGGAGAAAAAAAACAGAATTTAGAGTGTTACAGATAGAGATTACAAAGCAGATACAGAATCCACAAGCGAACCCCCTGAATTTTACCCAACCCAAAACTAAATCTATCATCCCCACTGCTCAAATCCTCCTGCCCATGCCTCTGCCATCCAAGAGGCCTAAGCACAGCCTCTGGAGGCCCCAAACCAGGCCTATCCTTACATATTTGTACTGATAACGCAGCTCCTGCCCGACACAAGGCTGGAGAGGGAGGAAAGAAGGAGCTGGCCTTGCTGTGAGCTTATGAAGAGATAGCAGAATTATAGGGTTGAATAACAATCTTCCAGGCCCCAGAGGACTCTTTTTAACCTTATAGTTCCCAACCTGGGACATAACCTTTCATACTCAAATAATTCCTGTCTTTCTGTCATCAGAGGTGACGTCTTCTTCCAGGGAAATTCATGGACCCCTCCAAGCAGTTCTAGCTTTATCCTGACGCCATTTTGAAACACCTCAGGGATTACGCAGGTAATAAGATAAATATTAAAAAAACCCATGTCCAGATGTGGAGGTAACATTGTAAGCACAGCCCTGCTTTTTCAGCACATTAGGTTTCACAGCAATTGTTCACCCTCAAGGCTGCCAGCAGAGGAAAGCCACAGATGGAGGTCATGCAGGACCATCAGAACAAGACAGCCACTACAGAAAAGGAGGCTGGGAGAAGCAACTGGTTCAGTAGCTCCATTCCAATAAGCAAAGTGTGATCAACACATGCAAGCAGTTGCCATCTTTTTTGGTTTTTTGTTGGTTTTTTTTCAGTTTGAGGATGGGCAGAATAATATCACTCAGTGTTAATTCTTACACAACTTCCATCACTGCTATATTACGAGAAGCAAGACACCTCAACATCAGAAATGCACATCCATGATTTCTGTAGCAACCAGAACCGCACCGCACTCAACATGTCAGAACAACTCAGAAGAAAATCTTTCATCTGAAAATCTTCTCATCTGGAAGACTATAAATCTCAGTTTTTGCACATTAGGTTTGGCCAGGTTTCATGTTGCCTGATAGTACATGAATTGCAGGAAGTCTATTTCCAGAGGCTGGCTTTACATCCAAACTTTGCAGATGAGTCAGGAAGGACTGCCTGAGTCCCAGTCTTAGGAAAACTGGGCTGGAATCAAACATGAAACAAAATGTGTGTATTGTATTCAACACATAGCACTTAATCCTGCACCTATGCAGTGGAGACCTCTTAGGTGAGGCCAAAGTGGAATTTCCTGACTTTGTTAAGAAGTAAACCATGGAACTTTGCTAAGCAACTTTTGTGCTTTCAAGAACAAATTGCCACAAAGTGAGAAATTGCTTTTCCCTGATGATGAGATAGCTTATCTTGACTTGCAGCACTGCATTTGCTCCAGAAGTCTTTCTTGGTCATGAAATCCTGATCACTATAGACTTTCAGACTATCGGCTGCGTAAAATTCAAACTTTACTCTCTGGAATCCTAAGAAAGGTAATACGTTTTAAGTTTTCTTTTTTGGTTTGTGGGGGGTTTTATTGTTGGGTTTTGTGGGTTTTTTTGTTTGTTTTTTGTTTGGTTGGGGGTTTTGTTTTTTTGTTTGTTTTTGTTGTGGGTTTTTTTGTTTGTTTTGTTTTGTTTGGGTTTTTTTTGGATGACAAGACTGTGATGGTTTGGGAGTTCCCCACCCCCTCCACACTTTGTAAAATGACCCAGACTAGACTCAGCTGGCTGGAAGTTAAGGACTGAAGCTCTATTTACAGCTCAGCACAATGTACAAGCAGAGATATACACTAGAGACAGGGATAGTTACTGAAATAGACAAGTTAAAGGGAATACAGAAACACAACTCCCCTCCCAGAAATCAGAGACCCCAGGAGGGGCTCCCAACCACCCTTCCACCTTCTCCCCACCCCTGTACCTTACCCCAGGGTTTGCCTTACATGCAAGGTGAGTTTGGAGGATTGGCCAGGGTGGGTTAGAAGAGAAGTGTTTAGTGAGGTTACTCGGCAGAGAGGAGAAGGTGAGAAGCTAGACAGCCTGAGTATCTGAGCTTTGGTTTGTATTCTTATGCATCTCAGCAAGCCTATGAGTGAAGTAGACATCACCATTGTTTCCTTTTCACAGTCTATAATATAATTTTCTCCATTAAAATATTCCAATTAGCCTCAAACCAGCACACAAGACAGTGCTGTTTATTCTGAATTATTCCCTGACTTTCACTTCTCTAAAAGATTAACAAATCCTTGCGAAGAACAGGAGCTGCATTATGTGACTGCTTCAAAAGCGCTCTACACTGTAATCTGCTCTACATTTGCTCCGGTTGTGCAGAATTAAGGAAAATGAGAAAGTTATGTGGCACGAGCAGGAAATGAGAGAACAAGATGAAATACGACTTGAGGAAATCCCAGAAGTCCTTGAGGAAACAATGGGGAAGATGTTTATTAAGGAATGTCTATTTGCTGGCTTCCAGTCAGGTTTACAAATAACCCCCAAACAGTGATGTTGTTATCTAGACAGGAGAAAGAAAAGAGTGTAAGTGTCTGTGGCTAGAAAGGAATGTCTGATAATGAGAGAAATGTAGGTACCATTGGGAGGGATGTGACTTTCAAAAGAACTCTGAGGGAGGTAATTTACCTAAGGCATTGATGTAATGTGCACTAGTCATGTACACTTTTGGCTGCTAGGATTTTTCCTTCTGTTGTTGCTAGGGTTTTGGTTTTGGTTGGTTGGTTGGTTTTGGGTGGGGTTTTTTTGTTTGGTTTTGGTGGTCTTTTGCTGGGTTTTTTTTTTTGTTTGTTTCTTTTAAGGAGTAGGTGTTTGCGTGTGGGTTTTTTTTTTGTTTGTTTTGTTTGATTTTCATTTTCTTAATTTGTTTGCTTGTTTGGGTTTGGTTTTAAATACGTATTTTCAAGTGTAGACAAAACTTTGTAGGTTTTCAGCCTCATTCTCAGACACTGTTCAGACACTTTTGAGAACAAGCCTTTGGTAGTGATGCAAGCTGAAGAACCAGTTAGTTATGTTCCCACTTCTGAAATTGTCTGCTGAGAGACACTGAGGGCATTTGACCCTCAGGACTGTAATTAAGCATGGACACAGAGATGAAGGAGGTTGGTTTTCACAAGAAAAATGCACTCCAGTTCTCTAGAATATCACTCTTCAGTAATTACCCTGAAAACTCTTCCTTTGTAACTAGCATGGCCTACTTTACCTTTAATTTCCTTCCTCACCACCTTTCTGTTGGGGATTAAGTAGTAGCAGAAAGGAAATGCCTTTGTTTAATCCTACACTGTGTAGCAAGGACGCAGTGTTTAGGAAAATTAGACAAAACAAACAAACCCTTTTAGGTGATTGGCTATGGATACAAGAGAAACTCAGGTCACTGAGGAGCAGTTTGTGATTTTAGAGTTGTTATTTCCCTTACACTCACGTTGCTTATCTAAGCAAAGTTTTGCAACACAGTTATACCTGGTGAATGTTTCTATATTTCTGCACAAAAGGAAAACAACTTCAAGTCAGATCTGATATTTCCTGGAACTGATCACACTGGACATTTCCAGCCTCAAGGCTCCTTTCCAAAACAACCAGTGAGGCATCTGTTTGTATTGTTTTCAGGTTTGGGTGGATGACTTACTGGAGATTGTGACTCTGATGAAATTTTTCAATTGTATTTCTGGTCATGAAACACATTCTTAAAAAAGTAGGTGGATGCGGGCACGACTACACTCTCAGCTATGTGACAGTGCTTAATAATGTGTAGCCACTTCTAATACTTATTAAAAGTCACTGCATTGGAAAACACTTATGAGGCAGTACCAAAAAAAAGGACAGAGGGGAACAGTAATCATATTTTCATAAAATCATAGAATGGTAAGTTTGGAAGGGACCTCAAGGTTCCAACCCCCTGCCATAGGCAGGGACACCTCTCACTAGTACAGCTCACTCAAGGCATTGTCCAACCTGGCCTTCAACACCTCCAGGGAGGGAGCAGCCACAACCTCCCTGGGCAATCTGTGCCAGTGCCTCACCACCCTCACTGGAAAGAACTTTCTCCTAACATCCAGTTTAAATCTCCCTTCTGCCAGTTTAAACCCATTGCCCCTTGTCCTGTCATTGCAAGACCTTGTCAATAGTCCCTCCCCAGCATTCCTGTGGGCCCCCTTCAGATACTGGAAGGCTACTATCAGGTCTCCTGGAAGCCTTCTTTTTTCCATGCTGCAGAGCCCCAACTCTCTCAGCCTGTCCGCTGCTGCAGCCCTCTGAGCATCTCTGTGGCCTCCTCTGGACCCACTCCAACACTTCAATGTCCTCCCTGTACTAGGGGCTCCAAAACTACACACAGTACTTTGGTGAAACATTTTTTCCTGCATAGTTTTCATCCCTTTCTAGGACCAGATGAAGAATGATTAAATTTCCCCTCCCACTTTTCTTCCCCTTCTCATCCTCTCACTTTTTCCTCCCTGTAGAATTACAAATCTTCACTCTAAAGATTATAACTTCTCTCTATTGGTGTCTAAGACCCAGAAACCCAGAACTTTCTACCTTCTTGCTGAAATAACCCCTCTGTTACTGTTGATGAGTGAGGCATTGTAGTGACCAGGCTCTGGAAAGCCACTGCAGGGAGTGGATTATTCGATTATTCCCTCTTTCTCATTGTTACAAACTGGGGAGATATTTCACTGATTTTGCTGAAGTGAGAGAAAAATCAAGCACCACATTCACTATTCAGCACAGATCATCCCCTGTCTATTATGAGCTGAAAATACCATTATAGGAATCGTTAAGATGGCATAGCTACTAGTAATGAGCATCTATGTATCTCTATTACACTGGTTTTTAGATAACAAGGAGCAGCGAATGCAAAAGGCCTCACCCAGGCTGCCAATAGGGAAAAAAAAAAAAAAAAAAAAAAAAGAGAGAAAACCTTGCCATAAGTAGTTCTTTTTCTTCCTGGGGGCTGTTAATGAAAAGGAGAAAAAAAAATTACACTTGAAATGAAAGATGTTGAGGATCTGCTTGTCCTCATGCACATTCACTGTGTGCTGAAGCCTGTAACAATGAAGCGAAATGATAGCAGAGAGCAGCATTGCCCTCCCTCAGACTGTGAAACTTCCACTGCAAAAGCATTTAAAAGAATAACCCAGAGTACAGTAATTAAAGCTGATTCGGCTTCTCAAAAGACTGTTTCAAGCTTTTGTGCTGAACCTTCACAAATTCCACAGGGCTTTATTATTAATTGTGCTCCCCCTACACACTGCTCTCTTTGGGATGTTTCTGCTGTCACAGGTTCAGTAATTCTCACAGGCTTTCTGTACATAACTGAGACTTGTCAGAAGAGGGACATGTTTTTCCAAGAATTTCTCCCCTTTGTCCTGCCTCTCTTGTGCCTTGTTCCCTTGGTAATTTTTTGTTTGCTTGCTTTATAATTTTAATCTAATTTTTTTGTCAAAGACTCTCTGGTGGAAAGGAATGACATGGCAGCTGGATGTTTTTATTTCACCATTCTGAGATCATATGTCAAACCCACCTGTGATCACTGCTCCTGAATCTCTGAACAATTCTTGCAGCAGCTGGTAGATTGACTCCAAGGCAGGCAGCCGCAAATGCACCTGTGGGTGCTTCACATCTGTCTGGCCTTGGATCTATATTCTCCCAGACATTGTGTACAGAATTTAAAGGTTGCTGCTGGACAAGGGAATGCGCGTTGAGAAGCAATCTGTGAAAAAGGGAAGATAACTTTTCAGGCTGGCCCTTTTGGACCTGTTTGTGTTTGGCACAGGGCAGCCCTATCCTCTCTTCACAGAGGTCAACCTGCAGCCTGCCCTATCTGCTGCCTGGTAATATATACGTAAAGATCTCTGGAGATCCCTTTTAAACTCAGCTTTTCCATGATTCAGTGGTTTTGTGGTGTGGTAGTTGATGCTGTGTATGGAAGTGCCAAGTTCTTGATTACTCTCTTTTTATGGTTTACCTAAGGAGGCATCGTGTTGTACTCCTCTCCCTCCTGTAGAACCCATAAGTTTCAGCAGATACACCTGTGACCAGCTCACTTGAAGAAGCTTGCAAACCCTCAGCTACTCTTGCAATACATATAATTTTCATTCACTTGAACCAGAGCCAAATTTCTATTCTCTCTAGCTTAAAGTGAATCCTTCAACATAATTTTCATGACAGAAAATGAGAAAACAATTACCATTGCACAGCTCTTTCCCACTCTTGGTTTTCTATTGTTTGCAAAACTATTTTAAAATTCATTTTCTTTCCCAATATACACTGGTAAAAGAATACATGTTAATTCCAACACAGAAATGACATTTTCTTTTCTCCCAGACAGCATGTTTTTAATTTGCTAACCTAATAATGATTGACCAAAATGAAACCATAAATTGTAGGAGTGATGCATTATGTATTTAAAATCCAAAGATAGCAAACACATTTAAATGTTTGTTTGTTTTACCTAAAATCAAAGTACTATCAGTGAACAGGTAAATCTTTGGAATAGTGTTCTGAGTCTCCAGGTTACTTGTTTCAGCTCCACTGCAGTGAAATCAGACCAATGCTCTCATTTGCTGCAAGCTCTGCACCCAGAAGTGCTAAAAAAACCCAAGAGTAACAAAGTGTGTGGCAATGCCTTGGGTTCTTCCTGGTTGTGAACACGTGCAATACAGTGTGGTTTCATTCTTAAAATTTGACTTCTGAAGTATCAGGTTAGGATTATGATGTCTAGAGAGTTTATCAATCTGACAGGTATTGGCCAGGAAAACACAGAGGAGACATATTAGCATCACATAGAGGTGACTGGGTTTGTGCATAGCATCACTGACAGAGTGTCTAAAACAGAGTAACAGGCAGAAATTGAGTATATGTGGGGTTAAACAAACTCCATGCCTGAAGTTAATACAAAATTTTCTCACTTGTCTGTAGACCCCTAAGCAGGAGAGCTTAACTATTTTTTAATTTACCAGTTTTTTCTTCGCAAAGCCCAGAGGAAAAGCAGACTCCCATGAAGTGAAAAGAATCTGAAGGGTTTCTTCTGTTTCATGATGCCATCTCTCTAGGGAATCTACCCTCATTTCTCCCATAGCCTACCTTATTTTGAGACCTGAGGCTTCTTGATGCTCAGAAAGACACATAAAGAACAATATTAATTCCTGTTGTGCCTGAGCAGAAAATAGAATCCTGTTTTGTTCAGCAGCAGACCTGGCTAGATGGACTATCCTTGGCAACCTCTAGGCTTCAATGCTGAGAGTCACAACAGTGATGAAATACTGCCTGCTAGAGCTTCAGCTGGTACAGACTGCAGGAGCCCATCTCACTTTAACTCATGGGTCACTTCCTCTACACAAATTTCCACCCCTTCCCCTGCTCCCCAGTAGCCGTGGGGTCCCTTTCAGCATCTCCAGAATAGAGTTTGTGCCTGGCATTCCATCAGGGCTTGCTGCTTCCAAGCAGCCACTTAGGCTAAAACAAAAATTAATTCCAAAGTGACAAGATAGCTCTAGACATACCAGTGAACTAGAAATAAGTGTAAAGGTCAGTAAAATATTCTCCTGCTGAATCAGAATGTCTGTTATTAAAGGATACATGGAAATGGAGCAATAGTTAATGCTTTGCCATTGCACAATATATTCTACTTAATTCCTTATCTCATTAGCACAGTGAAGGTAGGCATGCACCCAGAGACCCATTCTCAGCGAAAATAAAATAAAGAAGTACAAATAAAAATTTCCCAAAGCCCAGAGACACAAAAGTTTCTTTAAAAAAAAAAAAAAATTAAAACTTCAGATCCCCATCTTTAGGAGCAATATTTTGCAGATGTCTTGTGTCCTAGAAGCATTATTAAAGGAGCTCTGAAAACTTTTGAACATGCACCAGGTGTTTCACTTTTAAAATCAGATCTTACTAATTCATTTTCTCTTTTTTTTCTTACTGTGGCATGGACATCATTTGAACAGAAAATATTTTATGAACTGACCTACTTAGAGACAATGCCATGCTATGTGTGAAGCTGGTATTCTGACCTGGCACATACTTGCAAGTTTTGATGTCTATTCTAATACCTCTCTACATCTACTACAATCAGTTTGTAACAGAAACGGGGAAGAAAGGCCAGGGGGAATGCGACAAAACACTTTTGTAAGCACACTGCATAGGTCAATATACTATTGTGAACCATCCCTTAACAGAAAGTGTTAAAGCTCCAGCTGCTGTCAAAAGAATTAGAATAGTTTACTAGGAAAATTGCCCTAATAAGAGAATGACTAAACCAGTACTTGGGTTTACTCTCATTCTACTCTTCCTCGTTACACGTATTTTAAGTGGAATTAGGCTACTGGAATGGGCTGCCCAGGGAGGTGGTGGAGTCACTGTCCCTGGAGGTGTTCAAGGTGTGTTTGGTCGTGGCACTTGGTGCCATGGTCTAGTCTGGAGGTCTGTGGTGATGGGTTGGACTTGATGATCTTTGAGGTCTCTTCCAACCCTGGTGATACTGTGATACTGTGAAGCGTTCTAGAGGCACCTCTTCTGTTTATCAAAAGCAGTGTTACTGGTAGGACCTATAACAGTCAGGAAGGTGTTGGGGAGAGGGCCGTAGCAGGTATACTGTATTTCTGCATCAGATGTTTTCAACCTGGTAGGAAGGAAGGGATTTTTGTAATAAATCTTTAGCTGCCCACTGGAAGCATCTTTCTGGAGGGTGATATTCAGGCTAGCTGTTGTCAGAAGCTCTGCTAGTTGCTTAGACAGCACCTGAAATATAAAAGACGCCCTAGTGCTGAATCATGCTGTAATTACAACAAGCTGTTGAGCTGTTCAAGAAAAGATCTCAGATTCAAACAATCAGGTTTTATGTTTGGAGTAAATTCTCTTCTAATGAGCTTGTTCATCTAACAGTCTGGATAATCTAGTAGAAATTACCAGTTTGTACACATTTCCCACTAACAGGTTTCTGTGGCACTTTCTATAGCTGTGTAGCTGTTCATGTGGCCTAACAGTCACTCTCTGGGGATGGATATTAGACCTACAACAGCCAGCCTCAAAATGATGGGTTAGTGTTATAGGTTGTAGTGATTAACAAAATTGTCAGTACCCAAAACGGTAACCTAATGGTAACATTGTCCAAAAAGCCTCCAGAAGGACGTCCCCTTTCCCCAAAATCAACACTTTTCATGTACAGGAGCAAAGTGTGGTTTGCTGTTACAACTGTAAATGAAATCTGTTGAGTAGTGACAGATCTGATCTTTGGCTGTGTCTGCCTTTCTCTGATCTCTGGCTTTAAGGTGACTGCTCAGCCGTGTGAGTTTCCAAGATGGGTCCTAGGGAGATAAGAATAATATTTCTTCAAACCATGCCAGGGTGTTACAAGTCTGATAAAGACATTTTTTTCCCCCCCTCTATGCAAGATGAGTGTCTCATTTGCTCATAGGAGTGAACATTTTGCTCACTGTTTCCTGACTGTTTAGTTACCTTGTGGACTTCAATAGGGTAATGTCTTAATCCAAACTATTCCTCTTCAGCACAAGGAAAAAGTCTGCAAAATAGGACTTTAAAAATCAATATTGTCACAGGTTTTGGCAGTTTCTATTTCAGGCCATTAGGATCTCAGTAATTGATTCCAAATATCACTGCAAAATATTGTCCTTCCCCTGGTGCAGCTAGGAAGCAGAAAATGTTTCATTCTGCCTTCTGTCAGGGTTATTTACCAAACTATGCCCTTCAATGGCAGGAAAAATACAGGTGGAAGAGCATCCTAATACCTTCCTCTCGGTACTCTTTGACTAGAAATCTGAGGTTTAACAGTATTAGAAGGTTAACTCAAAGTTAGTAACCAGCTTATCAGTATGTAGTCATTTCTTGAACATGGGATCAGTTTGATGGCCCAAGAAATTACTGCCTCGGGATCTATTTTTGGTAGTTTCATTAAACTTATTTAAGTGTGACAAGAATGGAAATTAATAAAACTAGTGCTCCAGAGGGGATTCTGTAGTACTTTATCATCTTTCAGCACAACAGTTTATAATCTACCCATAAAATCAATTAGAGAAAAATGCAAGACCTTCAATTGTTGCTAGGTAGTTTGTTTTTGGGTTGTTTTAAATTTGTAAGACCATGTATTTTCCCAATTTGTTTACTGAGTATGACAAAACAAACAAACAAAAAGGCTAGATCTGGAAATTCCTCGAATGGATTAAAAATAATGAGAGTTTTACAGACAGAACCTTTTTAGCTGCTCTTTGAATTGTTAGAATTTAGGGTTGTGATCTTTTTGGATTCAGTATTCAGTTTTTCTTACTTCAAGCAAGAGCTATAATTCTCAAGAATTCATAGGACTCCAAGAGACAGGAATCTGTTATCAAGCAGCCAAATAAGGTGAGAATACAAATGGTGTCAGGGCTGTGGTAGGCAGATATTTCTACTAGTGGAGGTTTCACGCTTCTAACCTGAGAACTGCAGGCAAGAAGTTTCTGGTGTCCCATGATGCCAAAAATGAGACTATCACAGGATTCTTACCAGTGAGAAGAAGCTATCTACATATCCACAAGTGGCCTTATTCACCTTCACCACCATTGTCTGCTTTATTTCTATATGAATGTGAGGATATATGCTGCAGACCTGTAGCTGATGTAGCAAAAGTATTCCTACATTGCAGAATTTTAGATTTAGAAATTGCAGTTCAGTGAATTCTTACTGGTCATTAGGACGTATCTCGAAAGAGGTGCTGAGAAGTAGCTTAAAGCCTTACTTTTATTATTATCCTGGATTCGTTCATTAAAACTGTGCATTGAAAACCACAGTTCGAATTAGAAACTTGGGAGTAAGTTGCCATGCTACTTCAAAATCGCTATAAGTGTAATCTCATGTAGCTGCAAGGACTGCTTGTCTACAGCTTGACATCTCTCCTTCTTAGATCGCTTTTTACCTGCCCATTTTCTCTCCTGCATAGCAGCGTTGCTCCACTGACAGCCACTCAGACATGTAGTTTCCACCATTCTGTCACCCCTCTAGTCAGACAATAAGCGTTAACATCAGTCCCTGCATTGAAAAACTGATAACATGGCATCTTATTTAGCTCTGTAGGGAATACTACAGGTAAAGAGGTTGCTGTTTGGTGTCATCTTGATTGTTCTTTGAGCCATCTCTGCAGAAGGAAAAGGGGTTTGATCCCCCTTTAGGATCCTCTAAAGTCAGACCCTGTAGCCTCGATTAACACCATGGACCTCCACCTGGGCTTTGCCATGAAGAATCATAGAATCAAAGAACCATTTAGTTAACCTGTTAACCTAGCACTGCCAAGTCCACCATTAAATGACATCCCTCAGTGCCACATCTACATATTTTCTACATACCTTCAGGGACGGTGAGTCCATCACTTTCCTGGACAACCTCTTCTAGTGTTGGACAACCCTTTCAGTGAAGAAATATTTCCAAATGTCCAAATTAAACCTCCCATGGCACAACTTGAGGCCATTTCCTCTTGTTACTTGGGAGAAAAGACTTGAGTTTAAGGCTTTTGTTTGTTGGTTTGATATTTGTTTTCCAAATAGAATGCTTTTTCTTTAAATAAACAGCATTTTGCTTGGCTAAGCTGAGTTATCACAGGTCTTAACCTGTCCTTATCCCTTGGGAGAAGTGGTGTACCAGGAGTTGAAGCAAACCCAAAGAATGGCAATAAATTGTAAGACTGGAGTCATAGGATTAATCCTAGGGGGAAATATCACTTCTTAGGAATAATTCAGAAAAGAATCTGCAAACCTTGCATTCTGCATTGGCTCACAGAGAGGCCAGGCATTGCCCCTCTGCCCCCACTGTGTGACAGACGCAGCAGAGGTCACTGATGTAGGTCCAGCACCACCCTTGCCTTCAGTGGAGCCAGCTCTGTTCACAAGAACCAAGTTTCACAAAACCAGGCCTTAAATTTGAATGGAGACAATTGCAGCCTTTATTGAAGCAAAAGGTTTGAATGTAAGCTGAAATGTAAGGGCACCTGGAGACCAGTGACAAGTGGTGTCCCTCAGGGGTCAGTGCTGGGACCAGTGCTGGTTAACATCTCTGTCAGTGACATGGACATAGGAATCAGTGCACCCTCAGCAAGTTTGCAGATGACACCAAGCTGTGTGGCACAGTCGACTTGCTAGAGGGCAGAGATCCATCCAGAGGGACCTGGGCAGGTTGCAGAGGTGGGCCCAGTCCAACCTCATGAAGTTCAACAAGGCCAAGTGTAATGTCCTGCACCTGGGTAGGTACAATCCCAAGCACAAATACAGGCTGGTGAATGGCTGAGAGCAGCCCTGAGGAAAAGAACCTTGGAGTCTGGGTTGATGAAAAGCTCAAGATGAGCCTGCAGTGTGCACATGCAGCCCAGACAGCAACCGAGTCCTAGGCTGCATCAAGAGAAGCGTGGCCAGCAGGGCAAGGGAGGTGATTCTGCCCCTTTACTCTGCTCTTCTCAGACCCCGCCTGGAGTACTGTGTGCAGTTCTGGAACCCTCAGCACAGGAAGGACATGGAAGTGTTGGAGCGGGTCCAGAGGAGGGCCACAAAGATGATCAGAGGGCTGGAACAGCTCTGCTATGAGCACAGGCTGAGGGAGTTGGGGCTCTTCAGGCTGGAGAAGAGAAGGCTTTGAGGGCACCTGATAGTAGCCTTCCAGTATCTGAAGGGGGCCTACAGGAAGGCTGGGGAGGGATTATTTACAAGGTCCTGCAACGACAGCACAAGGGGCAATGGGCTTAAACTGGCAGAGGGGAGATTTAGACTGGATGTTAGGAGGAAGTTCTTTCCAGTGAGGGTGGTGAGACACTGGAACAGGTTGCCCAGGAAGGTTGTGGATGCTCCCTCCCTGGAGGTGTTGAAGGCCAGGTTGGAGGAGGCCTTGAGTGAGCTGTACTAGTGGGAGGTGTCCCTGCCTATGGCAGAGGGTTGGAACTAGATGCTCCTTGAGGTCCCTTCCAAACTTACCATTCTATGATTCTATGATTCTGTAGCTAGTCCACCAACTTCAGTGAACTGCACGTACTTCAGAAAAAAAATAATTTAACAAAAGTTGTTATTTCCAGGATGCCAGGGTTTGGGGTTTTTTTATAGTTCTGTGAAAAGAAATCACCCTGAATTACCAGAGACTTACCCTGAACAAGAAATGCATAAAAGCAACACAAGGGTATACAGTACATGGAAAATTATACTCTTCCATGCTGTACTTCGGCTCTCTGTTTTAAGAGATTGTTGCTGGGGCTTGGACTGAAGTTTCCTGTCTTGCTATCAAAGACAGCACTCATGAAATCAGAGAGAAATTATTACTGTCTATTAATGCCTGGTTATTATTAAAAAAAATAATAAAAGCCTAGAACATATTGGTTACCTCTTCATCAGACACACTCTTGTGGGTATTCTTTTATGATTGTTCCATTTTCTGGGTCTCACACAAAGGTTTAAAGTTAAGCATAGCAGAGCTTATTCAGCTTAAGATATCAAGGGAATTTGCATAATGACTAATTTAAAAGCAAATGCACAAATTAACTAAATTCATACATAAAGGAATATGCTTCAAAAGTTAGTACATTTTTTTTGCTGGCAGTGATTCAGTGGATAATTAAAAAAAACCTCAGTCCTCTTGCTGATCACCAGTCTAGAAAGAGTCTAAGTAGGTTTATAGAACAGAAGGTGAAGGCTCTGCTCTCAGCATCCTGTCTAGACAATGAGTTGACCTTATTTAAGCTGGTGCACTAAGGGGTATCTCCTAGGACTTAAAATCTAAGAAAGTGAAGGGGCTAATTGTTTGAGATCAAATCAAAGGTGTCTGAATCATAATGTTTAATAGAAAAGGCATCCAAAAGTTGTGTGTGCTTTGGGAATCTTTTAAATGAGAAAATAAAACTGAAGAATCTAAGAAGGCTGCTTAAGCAGGTGTCTGCAGTTGATGCCTCTGTTGCTCAAGCGTGTGTGTTCTTCTTGCTAAAGCAATTTTTTGCAGTGTTCTGACCATTTTGAGGAACTAAGACAGCTGAAAGCTAAACCATCTTTTTCTTGAGTTTACCAGATGGATCAGTTTGCCAGGCTGATTCACTGCCTTGCATAGGCACAGCCTGAGAAATGATGCAAGGACAGGAAGAAGCAGCAAAGAATCTCAATTGAATTATCCCTTTACTGACCACCAAATTCATCATTCACGTAATCCCATGCTGAGAAATAGCTTCACTTAGAAATGTTATGTCTCTTTGACTGTTGACAGGAAACTATTGTAATAAACAGTGATAGGTTTTAATACTCTCATTCTACTCATCCCAAATGTAAAGACCAAGATGTTCAGCATAGTGCCTTAAAAAACCTCTGTGACTTAGAAAACTTCTGTAGACCTAAAAAAATTCTGTGAAAGTTATATCATACCTCAATAGTTACCTAATTAACCTGCTTAATTTGATGAGGCAATAGGATGATGGAATTGGCTGTAATCTAATTATGCTCTTTTCACTAATATTATTACAATATTTCTTACTTGCATTACATAGCTGGTTTAGCATAAATTATGGTCTGTGTGGTTGTAGGAACATGTGTAAAATAATCTTTTTCTTTTCACTGTATCTTTCAGTCTGTGCTTCAAAACCAGCTGTAGATTATGACTGTAAAAGGGAAAGGAAGTGTTTATTACAAGGACTTGGACTTCTCATAGTTATTGTCTGCAAGGGTTTGAGGTACAGTAAACCCTTTTATTGAGAACACGTGGCTTGGGATGATCTATAGTAGCACTGGGGAGATTAAATATCAATAGGGGAAGGAATAATCAAAAGCTTCATTTGAGGAAGGTCTGAATGATTCGATTCAGAAAAAACCTGCAGCACACAATTTGACAATAGGATACATTTTAATACCCTGAAAATAAATGTACTGCACAAAGCAAGCACTTGGGCAACATGTGTGTGTGTGTCTGTCTGTGTGTGTGTGCATGTGTGTGTGTGTGAATGTGTGTGTGTGTATAATCTTCATGAAAGTATTCTGCTTATATCTGAACTCTTGTAGTGATTTCAGACTGCCCAGACAGCAACTGTATGCTGGGCTGTGTGTGGCCAGCAGGGCAAGGGAGAGGTATTAGAGTACTCCTCTAGCCACAGAAATAGGAGCATGACAGCATTTAAGAATCCACTCAATATTCCATTCAGTCTTTTTGTTACCTAATTGAATAGAAAGTGGAGTGCTTTGGAACCAGAAATTAGAGAGTTCACCTCTACTTGCCTTAAGATAACAACTCAGACTTGTTAGTGACAAAACACCTTTAATTCCATAGCTCTTTCCTGCAATGGGGCACAGAGTGGCAACTACATGTGGAGTTGTGCTACATCTTTGTACCTGCTGGAGTCATTGCCTTTGATCTCCTATGTCCCTGATGTCTTATTTTCCTTTTTGTCTGCTCTGGCTTCTGTCTTGACTTTGCATGCCATGGGAAAGAGTTGTTTCATATATCTTTGTATTATTTGCAGTGGATCTGGACCCTTCCAGTGGCTGAAGTCCTTGAGGGATTTACACTGCAGGACTCGAGGCATCCAGTTGAGATGTTTAAAACTGAAAGCTTTTTTCCCT
The DNA here is from genome assembly GCA_013396675.1 of Eubucco bourcierii. Lineage (NCBI taxonomy): Eukaryota > Metazoa > Chordata > Aves > Piciformes > Ramphastidae > Eubucco > Eubucco bourcierii. The sequence goes on along the minus strand of VWZE01025185.1, from coordinate 56,246 downwards.
TGACAATGTGAGCAGTCAGAGGAGAAAGAGCCTTTCCAGACTTACTTAGGTACATAAATTGAGCTCTTGACTGAATTGCCCTCTCTCTGTTGACCACACAGGGAGAACTCAAGAGGCCTATGTCCTGCATTAGGCATTTAAGATCAGGTGACTAAAAACTGGCTTTGTGTGCTATCATTATTGAAGATTTTTCCCCCTCTTCGTCTTTATTTATAGCTTTAATCATTTCAGTTATTGTTTGTGTAGTTTCTATGACCTCTCTTTTTGATAGCTAGATGTGGTAGCTTTTTCGCTTTGGCCATCTAGGCTAGTTCTCTTATTCTAATAATGTTTCACAGCAGAGAATTTCATCCATAGTTTCCAATTCATCATTACAAAGTGCTCTTAACCACATCCTCCAGGGTTGCTGTGAACTAGGAAGGGAACCCATAAGTCTAACACAGAGAAGATCCCATTGAAATTGCCCAAATCCAAGACAGAAAGTGTTTGTTAAATGAAAACACTGTAAAGCTACAATTTCACTGAAATTCTGCCAATTTAAAGAACATCAGCAGAAGGAGGAAGGGGTTTAAGCTGGGATTGCTGAGAAAGTGAAGTCATAGTTAAAGATACTCTAGGGGAATAGAATTAACTCATCTTTCATTATAAAAATGCTGTGGGAGCTTCACTGGAAGGAGAGACAGGGCATCTGTGAAGGTTTGGGAGTTCCCCACCCCCCCACACTTTGTAAAATGACCCAGACTAGAACTCAGCTGGCTGGAAGTCAAGGACTGAAGCTCTATTTACAGCTTTGCACAATGTACAGCAGATATTTACACTATATACACAATATTTACAGAAATACACAAGTTAAAGGTAATACAGCAACACAACTCCCCTCCCAGAAATCAGAGACCCCAGCAGGGGCTCCCAACCACCCTTCCACCTTCTCCCCACCCCTGTACCTTACCCCAAGGTTTGCCTTATGTACAAGGTAAATTAGGAGGATCAGCCAAGGGGTTAGAAGAAAAGTGGTTAGTGAGGATTAATCAGCAGAGGAGCCAGAGCCCAGAAGCTGCTAGATCCCACCAGCAGCTCCTGTTCCAGCAAGAGACAGAGAGAGACTGACTTATCTATTGTTTTGGTTAGTGTTCCCAAACAATTCTCCAGCAAGCGTATGAGTGAAGTAGACATCATGATGTTTTCCTTTCACAGCCTATAGTGTAATTTTCTCTATTAAAATATTCTAATTAGCCTCAAACCAGCACAGCATCCCAGGTTTGTTTGCTGGCTGGTCAGCAAATTGTCTGCAGTCACAATTTTTTATGATGTCTCACTTGCTGAAACAGTCCCCAGTTTCTAGTCTGCTTGACTGTCCTGGTTTCTCTGGGATAGAATCATAGGCCAGCCATGGTCTGCAGGCCATTAACAGTTTCAAACCAGTCAGGAGCTTAAAATGGGAGGGGCAAAAGCCAGGGAAATTGACGTGAGGTGGCTAACAGGTGTATCCCACCCCAGAAATGTCGTGGTCATTATAAAGGGAGACATTTGTCCCCTGGGACTGCTTTCCCATTTACTGTGACCACCATACACTCACAGGGCAGAGCATTGTATACTTTAACATTGGCATTAGTATAAATATTCATTTTGCTGTTTCATTAAATCTATTCTCATTTCAAAGAATCTCTTCTCCTTTTGTGATCCCCCTTCTCAGCTGGGGAGGAGTCATTGGGAGATAGAACAGCTGCTACAGTTTAGCCCTGAATATGGGCTAAACATAGACATTTACTTTTGATACCTGTATAATATTAATCCTACCAAGTTTCTTATCACAGTGGAAAATTACCTTGCTTCATACACTAGCCAATTTTAACGAGTTTTGTCCATGTGTTTTAGTTACTGTTTTCTGGACAAAAGCCTGTATTTAGTTCTTTTTGCATTAAGCTGACAGGTTGTACACAGCAAAGCCAAGCTGGCGTCACACATTAAGTGCAGCTCCTGAAATTAGTGACTATCTGTCAACACAGCCCATTGTCAGAAAACCCAGAGCACCAAATGCCTAAACTACCTGACATCAAAAAGGTGTTCTTGACTAGATCATCAATGGTTATGTTATTCTACTAGGGATTGTCCTTTCAGGAGAAGTTGCCTTCTACCTCTGTGCTAAGTATTTTGCTGAATCAAAGGAGAAATTTGTCCTTTTTGATCTCTGTCTTTTTATTGCCCTTAATAACAACAGGAGCAGATTCATTATGTTAAAAGCAATCTGTCAATTATATTATTACATTCTGCATAAGATGCACTCCTCTTTTTTTTTTTTTTTAATTTGCTTTCCATACTTTTGTCTTTCATTTTTATGTGATTATTACAGTGTTCTCTGGAATATAGTTTCTCATTCAATAATTATTAGATGACATTTCTGTTCATATAAATCTTTAACTAAAGAAGTCAGCCACCTTGTCACTTAGCTCTACAAAACCAACCCCAAATTCTGAATACTTCAGAATCCATTAATTTAGTATATTGAAATACTACAGTGTAATATTAATTCTAGTTTTTAAAAAATCTCTAATGCAATGTTAGAAATGAAATCCACAGTGAGAGATCTGCTCCGCTTCTTCAGTATTAAATTCAATGATTGAAATCACTACAGTAGATGTTAATGTCCCTCAAAGTGATAGAATTAGGTTTTTAACATGAATAAGTGATGGATTTTATTTTCTTATTGTTAATTCTGCCAGCATGGGGTAGATTGTGATTGCGATCTTCAAAATCTGTTAATTTGTGGTGGTGATAGGACAGCTTTTAACAGCCAGATCTGTTTGCAGGTCCCTTGATGTATCGCTCTATACCCCCAAATCTTGGTACTTCAAATACTGTTCTGATTCAATGGGGTATTTTTAAATCATAGAATCATAGAATGGTAAGGTTGGAAGGGACCTCAAGGATCAGCTAGTTCCAACCCCCTGCCATAGGCAGGGACACCTCCCACTAGTACAGCTCACTCAAGGCCTCATCCAACCTGGCCTTCAACACCTGCAGGAAGGGAGCAGCCACAACCTCCCTGGGCAGGCTGGTCCAGTGTCTCACCACCCTCACTGGAAAGAACTTCCTCCTAACATCCAGTCTAAATCTCCCCTCTGCCAGTTCAAACCCATTGCCCCTTGTGCTGGCATTGCAAGACCTTGTAAATAATCCCTCCTCAGCCTTCCTGTAGGCCCCCTTCAGATACTGGAAGGCTACTCTAAGGTTTCCTGGCAGCCTCCTCTTCTCCAGGCTGCAGAGCCCCAACTCTCTCAGTCTGTCTTCATAGCAGAGCTGCTCCAGCCCTCTGATCATCTTCGCGGCCCTCCTCTGGACCCGCTCCAACACTTCCATGTCCTTCCTGAAGAAAGGAATTTGACAGAAAGGACATTTGAAATGTCTTTTTTTTTTTTTAAACAGGATTTTTTCTACTTTTTGGGCAAAATGATATAAGTAATATTTTATGGTTTATAATTTTAATATAATAAGGGTGAAGTTGAAACAAGACATGCTTGCTGTGGGCTGTCTGCCAAGCTTTCAAAACCTTCTGATTTGCAAATATTCAATGGTCTTGATTTTTGTTATCGATATCTGATGGGAAGATAACGTCAGGACCTCAGCAAGTGATTACAAGATGGGAAAACCCAGAAAATCTGCCAGACTCTGGGTGGAGCTAACAAGGTTAGAAGCTAGGAAAAGTTGGTCAGATAGGGGTAGTTGATTAAATATACTTAATCTACAAAAGGCCAGTAAATGTGTAATGTTATTGTGGCATTTTATACAGTCAGTTTTAAAGGAAAACTGTAGTTTAATGAGATTTTTACTTAAACAACAAGCAATTAATTCCTCCTCTCCTTCTGCCCTTCCTAAATTTGCAGGACCTAAATGAGACTAGACCCTTTCTTTGAACATTTTAAAGATTTTACTACTTTTGGACTGCCTGGATGCTTGCTTTTATTAATATTTTATCCTGCCTCTTCCTTTGAATTACATTTTCTGTAGGAATGCTCTAATTAAAGGAAGCTGAGAAGTAGAAGAATTGTTCTTTGAATCTTCAATCGAAATAAAACTCCTTTTGGTTCTGTCAACTTGAGACTGGATGGTTTACTCTTGAGATTTAATTTACATCAATTATAATGACCATTTTGTAAGTATAACACAGGTAAATATTAAGCTGAAAATAACTGCTCTGATTTTTCATGCACAGGCATGTGTGGTTTGCAGTCTTTAATACTCAGTAGCTAAACAGGTACTAATATTGTGTAATAAGAGCCATCTATTTGACTTGAGTTCCAACATGCCATCCTCACTAACTCCTGTATGTCCTTCTTGCATGAGAGTAAAATGAAGGGAACATAAATATATCTGACAAAGTCATCAGGGATTAGAAAACAGAATCCAGCAATAAATATGGTAATTAGGCAATTTGAGACTTAAAGTACAGGGTTCTTTGAAAATGCAATTTCAGAACGGAGAACCAGCACTGAAATTTTTACCATTAAGGAGAATTATGATGGAACTGAAACTTTTTAATGACATTTAAATATATTTTATTGGGAATTTAATAACTTTTCTGCTCATGCTAGGGAAATTTTAACGATGAAGCTATGTATAAGGTTTTCTGTGCACACCAGTGCTCCTTACTTTGCCTGGTCTCCAGCAGCTGAATTTGAACCCCTCCAACATTCTTCTTTCTGTTTCAGTATGATGATATGGGACTACTTAGCAATGAAAATGTGGAGTTTCTTGATTAAAAATAATTTTAGACAGATAACACTATAACTAATTTCATGGATTTGATAACATTAAGTTTTACCATTTTACAGTATTATGTTCCCCATTAACATTCACATACATTTTTGTGGTTGCAGTTTTCCTTTATGATAACTTGTTAATAATGCTATTAGTTGGATGTTTTGTAAGTGTTTCCTATTAAAGAAGGTGTAATGACTTTTTAAAATGGAAGTTCAATAATCAAGATGCCTCTCTACAGCTACCTGAAAGAAGGTTGTAACCAGACAGGGGCTGGTCTCTTCAGGACATTTGAAATGTCCAGAACAAGAAGACACAGTCTCAAATTGTGCCAGGGCAGGTTTAGGCTGGACATTAGGAAGAAATTCTTCATTGAAAGAGTGATTGGCATTGGAATGGGCTGCCCAGGGAGGTGGTGGAGTCTTCATCCTTGGAGGCTGCATGAGGTACTTAGTGCCATGGTTTAGTTAATTATAATTAGGTGACAGGTTGGACTCAATGATCCTAGAGGTCTTTTCCAACCTGATTAATTCTGTGATTCTAATCTAAATGCATGGTAACAGCGAAAGTTGCTTTTAGTCTATGACATTATTCTGCCACGTTGCTGTATCTCTTCTCGCTCTCCAGTCTGCTGTCATCTGCTTCTCAGCCCACAGGGAAATCTCCTGATTTTTCAAGGAATGACAAAACTCAAACAGAAAACCTGTGCACGGCACCTTTGGGGAAGGTATGATGGTAGTCCAGTCCTGGTAATAAACCATAAATTCCCTGGCACACTTACAGGGGCCATGCCAATCATAACTGCAGACTTAGACCCTTTCAATACTCCAGAGCATGAAGGGGTAGTGGAGCCTTTTTCAACAGTATCTGCAGCAACATTATGTTTAATTAGGACTCATCACAGATAACTAATAAAAACATAACTAAGTGAGCCTCAATGTAACTTGTAAAATTATTAAAACCAGCTGTAAATGCTGAGGTAGAGGGAGGTTTGGTGGGTAATGATCTGTGTCGTGCCTCAGCTGCATTTCCCATGGGTTGGGCTAAACATAGCATGAGGAGCTCTAGCCTGGGAAGAATTTGCACTCAGCTTGTCAGGGCAATTACAGCTGTTGTGATACCACCTTACTTTTTCTCTCTTTTTTTTTTTTTTGTTTTTTTGTGGGTTTTTTTGTTTGTTTGTTTGTTTTTGTTTTAGTTTGGTTTGGAGTTTTGGTTTTTGTCTTTTTTTGGGGGGGGGTGTTTGTGTTTTTTGGTTGGGGGTTTTTTTTTGTTTGTTTGTTTTTTGTTGTTTTTTTCCCCCTGGAACCTCTAATGTGTTAAATGAAGGTGTTATGGTGGAAAACATATCTATGTGCAGGTGAGGTGCGCTGTGCTGCTTTTGAAACTGTGCAATTCAGGGTTGAAATTCTTCCTAGACTACATCTGTACACAGAATAGACAGAGGTACTCAAACAGTTCAGGTAGGTTTGAACCCTTTTGCCAAGGGCAAAGTAATCAACATATGTGTTTCCTCAAAACATCACAGTATCACAGTATCACCAAGGTTGGAAGAGACCTCAAAGATCATCAAGTCCAACCTGTTACCACAGACCTCAAGACTAGACCATGGCACCAAGTGCCATGTCCAAACCTGCCTTGAGCACCTCCAGGGATGGTGACTCCACCACCTCCCTGGGCAGCCCATTCCAGCAGTCAATGACTCTCTCAGGCAAGAACTTTCTCCTCACCTCCAGCCTAAACTTCCCCTGGCACAGCTTGAGACTGTGTCCTCTTGTTCTGGTGCTGTTTGCCTGAGAGAAGAAAGCAACCTCCTCCTGGCCACAACCACCCTTCAGGTAGTTGTAGACAGCAAGAAGGTCTCCCCTGAGCCTCCTCTTCTCCAGGCTAACCAATCCCAGCTCCCTCAGCCTCTCTTCATAGGGCTGTGCTCGAGGCCTCTCCCCAGCCTCGTTGCCCTTCTCTGGACACACTCAAGTATCTCAATGTCCTTCTTCAATTGAGGGGCCCAGAACTGGACACAGGACTCAAGGTGTGGCCTAACCAGTGCAGAGTCCAGGGGGAGAATGAGCTCCCTGCTCCTGCTGGCCACACTATTGCTGATGCAGGCCAGGATGCCATTGGCCTTCTTGGCCACCTGGGCACACTGCTGGCTCACATTTAGGTGGGTGTCAATCAGCACCCCCAGATCCCTTTCTGTTTGGCTGCTCTCCAGGCACTCCCACCCCAGCCTGTAGCTCTGCATGGGGTTGTTGTGGCCAAAGTGCAGCACCCGGCACTTGGATTTGTTGAACGCCATCCCCTTGGACTCTGCCCATCTGTCCATCTTTTCCTCCCACCTGGTTGCAGTGGGAGGAGACAACATGGAGAAAATTATATCCTGATAACAGGTAATGAATACTTTGTGTATGCCTCAGAAAACAGAGCCCCTTGATTTTTAAATCTCTTCTGTGTCTCTTCAGACTGATCAGTATCTTTCAGACAAGTCTTTATCATCGGATTGCAACCAAAACATATTTTGGTACATGAAATACTAACAATCTGCTACTCTAAGGATAAATAAACATTTGCACCATCGTGTTTAAAAACTAATCCTGAAAGGAATTATATTTGCAAAATGTCCTCAGTGCCAGTCTGGGTACTCCTGATGTCCTGAAGACAGTTCTACACTGAGCTTCCTTTCTTGGCATTTCACGGCATGGATAATTTCTCTCTGAGTACTGTGTGATGTTCTCTCTTCTTTTCCCTTGTTTGTTTGGTTGGTTGGTTTAATGTTAAAAAAAAAAACCAAAACACACAAACTGAACCATGGCTATGTAATTCAGCTTTCTTTGCTGTTACTGGTTTTGTGTAGTCAGTTTCAAGTTAATAATGAACTTAACTGGACAACAGATTTGCAGTCCACCTGATATTTTTTAATTGTTTTTTTTACATTACAGTGCAACCCATAACAGATGGAGCCATATACTGATGAAAGAAAGATTTTCATTACATATACACCTATTTCACTGCTACAAAATTTAGAGGGGCAAATTAGGCTCTCCCATTAAAATTAATCACTGACGTTGATACCACAAAATCTTCAGGCACTGAAATGCACTCCTCAGGGAGTTGGCTGAGTCGCTGACCCTGGATGTGTTTAAAAACCATTTGAATGTGGTGCTTGGGGATATAGTTTGGGATGCACCTTGTAGAGTAGGGTCATGAAAGGCTCAATATGAGCCTGCAGTGTACACATGCAGCCCAGACAGCCAACCGAGTCCTAGGCTGCATCAAGAGAAGCGTGGCCAGCAGGGCAAGGGAGGTGATTCTGCCACTTTACTCTGCTCTTGTCAGACCCCACCTGAAGTACTGTGTGCAGTTCTGGAGCCCTCAGCACAGGAAGGACATGGAAGTGTTGGAGAGGGTCCAGAGGAGGGCCACAAAGATGATCAGAGGGCTGCAGCAGCTCTGCTATGAGGACAGACTGAGGGAGTTGGGGCTCTGCAGCCTGGAGAAGAGGAGGTTTCGAGGAGACCTGATAGCAGCCTTCCAGTATCTGAAGGAGGCCTACAGGAAGGCTGGGGAAGGATTATTTACAAGGTCCTGCAATGACAGGACAAGGGGCAATGGGTTTAAACTGGCAGAGGGGAGATTTAAACTTGATGTTAGGAGGAAGTTCTTTCCAGTGAGGGTGGTGAGGCACTGGAACAGGTTGCCCAGGGAGGTTGTGGATGCTCCCTCCCTGGAGGTGTTCAAGGCCAGATTGGATGAGGCCTTGAGTGAGCTGTACTAGTGGGAGGTGTCCCTGCCTATAGTAGGGGGTTGGAACTAGATGATCCTTGAGGTCCCTTCCAACCTTACCATTCTATGATTCTATGATCAGTTGGACTTGGTGATCCTAAGGGTCTTTTCCAACTTGAATGTTTCTGTGATTCTGTGATTCCAAAACCTGAAAAAAAACCCCATACCCATTTGAAGCCTAAAGCATTGTATGATTATTCCCCTGAAATCACAGTACCTTGCTTTGATGGTTATAGGTAAATGTTTTACAGTAAGAATAATGAACCCACAAAGGAGGTAGCAGCATCAGTCCCAGAGCACATTTGGTTTTTTGGAATAAGTCTTTATAAGCTGGTAGTGCCATGATCTTTTTTTTGCTTTTTGTCACTCAGTTTTAGCAGAATGGCAGTTTGGATTGCTGTATCCTACTGCTTCTGTGGGACTGCAGGTTCATAAACCAGTGAATTAATTATATTCACCTACTTGCTTAGTTCTAGTGCCTGTGGGGATATGATAGGCAAAATAATTTTGTAATAAGGAATCTGTGACTGCAGCTGTGTGAGTTAGAAATCATGCCACTCATGACTGGTCCTGTGCATGTAACTGAGACGAGTTTGGTGTAAAAAATTCTTACAAATGCACCTTATTTGTGGAATTTCTGCAGCCTGAAACCGCCACCACATTTTATGGCTTTTTTCTTGCTGTCAATGCTTCATTTGCTCCCACTTCTCCCATTGCTGTTGGTCCCCATTTACCCTGTGACCACACATTTACAGCCATTTCCTGGTTGTAGATGAGGGCAGGAATTGCTGGAAGACCTAAGGACACATGTCCCCAGGGCAGTGCCTTTTACCTTAGCTTCCAGCCACAAATACCTTTTTTATTTTAGTGAGTAGCTGTACTTCCTCTGGGTTTTTCAAAAAGGGTTTTGCAGTGGCTTTGTGGTACAGTAGGAATTGTCACAAGTGGGAGTCCCACGTTGCAGCAGAAGGATATTTTCCACAGGAGCTGTGCCTGTGGAGAGCCCAGATGCTACCAGGTTCTCCCTGAAGGGCTGCAGCTCAGGGAAAAGCCTGTGCTGCAGCTCTGTTCCCTACTTCAAGCCACAGATTACTTTTGTGTATTGAGCACCTTAAGAATAATCAGCAGTGACCAGGTACCATAGAGACTTCGATGGCTACGGCAGATAATCCTAGTGGCATCTGGGACAGCTGTTTCTCATCCTGATCACTCTCAGTGTACATACCACACTAATGAAAGGGGAAAAGAAAGTGTTTTAGGAAAAGGTCCGAGATTTGGGAAAATTCTCAAGGATATTTTTAAGTTTTTCATTTCTATTTGGAACATTTTTTGTTCTACTTAATATTATTTAATTACCTTATAATAGTATCTCTATCATTGAGACCAACTGAGCTAGCACAATAGAATAAAATACATAAAAGTCTGAAAGTGAGGTTAGAAGCTTGGCCATTACACATTGAGAAACGCAGGTGCACTGGGGGCATTTGGAATGGCCTGTTTATATAGTTTTGACAGTCCAAATGGGATTTAATCTGAAGACAGAGTGAGATGTTTCTATTCAACCCTGAACACTGGACCTGAAAGGAGGTTGTAGCAAAGTGTCAGTCTCTCTTCCCCAGTAACAAGTAATAGAACAAGAAAAAAATGGCCTCAGGTTGCACCAGGGGAGGTTCACATTTGAAGTTAAGAAAAATTTCTTCATTGGATCAGTAACCATTCCTGGAAGTATTTAAAAGACATGTAGACATGGTGCTTAGGTACATGGGGGCTAGTGAAGGACCTGGCAGTGTTAGATTAATGATTCAGCTCACTGATGTTAAGGGTCTTTTCCAACCTAAATTGTCCTGTGATTCTGCTTTATCATCCTATGATTCCACGGCATTGTGCTAAGACTTTGCTGTTGGGGGCTGACTTGGTGTTGGAAAGGCAAACTTTCAATGCTAAAAGTTAAACTTTAAAGAAATGAAAAATTTACATGGCAATGCAAGATATTTCACAGCAGTTCTTGGAACAGGAGAGCTTGGAAGCATGATAGCCTACATGGAGGCCAGTATCTCTTTAATTCATATCATTAATAAGGTGCATTTTTCTTGGTTTCTGAGCATTGCTCTGGCTATTTACATTGAGGAGAATATACTATATCTTTTGACCAAGCCCAAATCATCCAATGTTTTACAGCCTGAGACCCACACCTTGGTTTCTAACTGGAAAGTGAATGGCAAGCAGCAAGGTCTGTGGATTTCTAATCTTATTGTGTCCTCGGTGAACCATTACATTTAATAATCAAGCTTCACCATGCCTTCTCTCCAGTGCCTGAGCAGTCCCAGAGCAAGGCCCTCCTACATGGAGCGTATTTCAGCAGCCTCACTAAGTTAGTTAAACTGATGGAGGAGCTGGTCAGCTAAAAAACAAAACAAACCAACCAACCAAAAAAACCCCACCAACAAACTACTCACGGCACATACTGTTGTATATGATCTGGATTTGAACAGTAAGATTGGAATTTGCAACAGCTAAGACTCTTCAGTAATAGATTTGCATAGATTATGCAAATGTACTTTAAAATACATTGACATATATTAAACATGTGAACTCTAATTTGTGGCACAATCTGACTGGAGGAGTTTCTCTGTGGAAGTTAGGAAAGTTTAACTTGACAACGTGCACAGTGAATGTTTACATAATTAGCTGGACACACAGACTGTAAGGCTAATTATTTTAATTGATTAATTTCAGTTGTGTAGACCAATTCTTAGGCTAATTACTGGACAAATCTTAATTGATTAGCTTTGTTGTTTTTTTTTTTCCAGGTATTATTAAAGCTACTATTCCCTGGAGGGATCTTCATTTCCATGAGAAGTTACTCCCTGGAGAGATCTTCATTTCCATGAGAAGAGTATATCACGCACAGCTAATGTCCTATGCACTGTGACAGTGCACACTGTTCAGGGACAAAGTGCTGTCAGCCCAGAGAGACTTTCTCACCAGCCAGTGTCAAAGGTGTTCAGCTGAACGGTGTGGAAAACAGCTGCTCCTGTAGTATGTAATTCTCAAACATCTAAGTGCTGTCTGGGCCTGGAAATGGCTGAGCAAAGAGCAGGAGCTGCTGCTGCATGGGTGTGTGTGCAGAGGATGTGGCAGCAGAGAAAGCAAAAGCTGTATTTTCTGCGTAGGAGCAGCCCAAGCTGCATAACTTTGCTTAAAATGTAAGGTTGTGGGGAGCTTCACCAAGGAAACAACACTTTCCCCAGCAAAGCCAACAGGAAAATATTCCAACTATTTCACTGGTAGTAGCAATTTTTCCTGAAATCTTGGGGTCATGACTGCATATCTTTATAAAATAAAGTTGTATATCTGCTCCATGAATATTTGTATGTGCATGTGTGTATATATACTAGTTAAAACTTCCAGAGGCAGGATATTAAAGTTTCTGATTTGTGTTTCTTGTGGCTGTATTAATTCCAAGCTATTTTATGTCTTTAAATAATTGTTCCACAAACGCAGAGCTCAAAAGCCAGTGCTACGCAGGAAGGTTCATAGTTTCTTCTCAGTGGTTTTATTGTCCCTGCTGTTGGTTCATGGTTTAAAAGTTGTGAATCTGTTAATTTAATTCACTCCACCACAACTTTCCTACCAAAATGCAACACTCTTTTCCCAAATGAAAAGGTCTTACAAGATGGAAATTAACATTAAGAAATACGTTTCTTTCTTTTTTGATTCTCAGAAGTAGCAAAATAATTTTCACTGAAAATCAGGGAGAGGAAAAAAAAAAATCAATCATCTGAGGCAAGAAGCAAGCACAAAATGCTGTAGCCCAAGTGGATAAAACGAGATATAAGCAACTGAAAACAGAGACTTATCATGGAAAACGTTAAGCAACTTTATCTCTCTGTGCTGTTAGCAGCTCCATCTGTACCCACAGTAAAAATACTGAAACCAGAAAAGCAAACATAGCAACAATCAATTTTATTTATTGAAATAAAGATGCATAAAACAACACTCCTATATCACAATGTCCTAGAGGAAGAAAACCAATCTCACCAGGCAAGTTTTCCCAGTGCTCTGAAAGAACTACACAGAGCAATTGCTGGAGGCTAAGAGCTGCTGTTTTGTAGGAAGTGATACACCCTGCGATACAGAGGGCAGAAGGATTTCTAACATAACAAGAGCCTTTCTATAAAATACTCCAGTTTGTATTTTCTATGGCAGCATTAGAGACTCTAGTAGTTCTATTCTCTTCTCTTGAAATGGACTGTTCTGAAACAATACTAGTCAAAGTGATTTGCCCTTTCCTGAGAAGATTGTAAAGTGGGAATCTATTCTGATGGTTAATCATTAAATGGAGTCCTTTCCATTTTCAAGAACAGAATGTTTCCTAAAAGAAACAGTGACTGAAATTAAGTACTATGCATTCAAGCAGCCTTGGCTTGCAAATAAGCTGACAGTTATGCAAGCAATGGCACATGTGAATCAGATACTGCTTGAACAAGCAACTGGAACCATTTTGTTTGCAAATAGTGAACTAGCACAAATGGCCACCTTAGGAAACAGCTGACTGCTTCTGTGCAGGATGTCATCACCTAAGTTACCTAAAGAATACTTTCTTCTGTGCTTATTGCAGATGACAGTATTTTTGTTTTATTAATTCCTAAAAAAACTTACATCACTTGAAAGCCTGCTTGTGATATCAATAAAAGCATCGGGTTTTTGTTTTCCTGGAAAGGAGTAGAAACTCTAGGTGGACAGTTAGTTGGATTCAGCTTCCTTTTCTGGCACTGTTGAAATGAGTTTAAACTGGCAGAGGGGAGATTTAGACTGGATGTTAGGAGGAAGTTCTTTCCAGTGAGGGTGGTGAGGCACTAGAACAGGTTTCCCAGGGAGGTTGTGGCTGCTCCCTCCCTGGAGGTGTTGAAGGCCAGGTTGGAGGAGGCCTTGAGTGAGCTGTACTAGTGGGAGGTGTCCCTGCCTATGGCAGGGGGTTGGAACTAGATGATCCTTGAGGTCCCTTCCAATCTTACCATTCTATGAAACGAGGCTACAAAATCTGTTGTAAGCATTGAGACTTCCATTTGTAGCATCTATTGCAAATTTCCTAAATCAAGGATTTAAATCAAATCAAAACTTTGCCCAAAGCAACAGTCAGTCCTACAGAGACAAATACATCACTTCATCTGATTCAGGCAGCTGCCCATCTTCTTCCTGCTAACCAGTTCCTTTCACACCCAGACATTGTCAGTACTTTTAATATAATAATGTACACAGTTATGCTAAATTTTGCAGCCATCTGCTTAGTTCAAATAAAGTTTGTATTTTTCAGTTGAAATATACACCCAGAGAAATGTATGTGACTTAAATATATGCAGGACTAGTGCTGGCATGCCAATGTTTATATCCTTGTCCAGTATGTTTGTAGAAAAAGCCTTTGAAGTGATCTGAGTTCCAGTAAAACACAAAAGAGTATGCTGAATTACTTAGCTGAATCACCAAGTGTGGCTGGTGTGTGCAGATATGTAGAAAGAGCCTTTGGAGTGATCCGAGTTCCAGTAAAGCACACAAGAATATGCTGAATTACTTAGCTGAATCACCAAGTGTGGCTGGTGTGTGCAGATATGCATGAACATCGTACATAGGGAGCAATTTCTATTAAATAAAAAACAGGAAATAACAAGGCTCAAGGCTCTGCTCCACCAAGCGGCTGACTAACCCTGATAACTCTGGTGATGACTCTAGTAAGTTTCAATGCATGACCCAGGTGCAATGCTCAAGTATCAGCTCCCCACACCTTTGGGATGTGTCCCTGAAGACACACCATGCTTCCTCTAGCCTGCTGGCAGTAGTAGCTCATGGTCATCGTACAAAGGTCTCAAATACCACGCTGTGAACAAACTCCAGCCTGATTTCCCAGTAATGTGATCACAGCTTGAAGAGGCTCTAAAGCCACTTCAGTGCACATAAACAGAACAGCATCATGGCACAAAGGCTCTGCTCTGTTCTGCAGATGCCCATACCCTTAAATGGTTAGCATGCTGCTTAGCATAGTTTTGGCCCACACCAATTAGTGATTGCCCACAGATGGTTCTGGGATGGTTTGGAGCCAACATAGAGCAGTTGTTGTGGGCTTTAGCATCTTGTGCTGGGGCCAGGGCTTGGAGTAGGGGAGTTTAGCTGTATGGATATAAACTCCCTAATACCACTTACTATACTTACCAGAGCAATGGAATGTTCCCTAGGCTGTTTCATTTAGAGACACAATCTGACACATGCGAGGCTGTTATTTTTACATGCAGCTTCTGCATCATAGACCTCAAAACTTTAAGCAAGAAAATCGGGAGGTTTCTTCCATGATAATATGCCTCTTCACCAGCAGGAATAAATCCAAATGAACTCTCATCCTCCTTCAAATCAACACTTAGGCTGTTCTCACTCCCATCATAATTCAAGGAACTGTTCTATATATTGGAATGAACACAGCTAATGAATTAACTCTGTTGCCAGGGTTTCATTAAATATTTTAGCTCTGGGAAGATACTGGGAAATGTGAATGGGCCACATAGCTCCATAAGTCTTTATGCTCATAGGCTGCTCATGTCAAGTACTCTGGTTGGCCTCTGGTAGCAAAGATCTCTTTGAACTTGGTCACGGATCTTTGTTACGAATGATGCAAAATTAATAATCAATACTAATTTTGATATCCAAGCAAAGATCGTTAATAACTATGAAAACTGTTTCTTAACATTAAATATCACCAGAAAACTTATTTACAATGTTCAAAATGCATGGTTTGGATATTCATGCACACAGGGAACAGGCAACACTAGAACACTTTAAGGAATAACTAACATTAAAACTGGAAAGAGGTTCTTAGTTTCAATTATACCTCTTGCCCACCAAGGCACTTGAGAGACTTCTTAATGCTACTAAAGCAGAAAGGCACAATAGAATCTAGTTACAGAGTTTCTTACAGAGAGGCTTTGAATATTTGCTCACAAAATAGTATCAGACAGTTCCCAAAACTCAAAGGGAATTCTTTCAGTATCTTGAGAGACATCGCAGGCAAAGCAGAGCGTAACATGGCAGGGTTCAGTAGGCAAAGCAAAACAAAAGCAAAAGCCAAATGCCACGTGGCAAAAGCTTATTTATTGATTGCCCAAAATGTGATGGCCCCTTGGACCACAGAGATTCACCAAGAATGGCACTTTGCCAAACCTGACCACGTTAGTTGAAGTCAGAAGCTTGTTTCCCTTATTTGGGAAGAACAAGTCTGGGCAACCCAGCAGAGGGAAGGGGGACAATGGGATCGTGCCTGGGCAAGGCAGGACATGGATCTTCCACGACAATCTTGTTGAAACCATCACCTTTTCTCCCCTTTTTAAATGTGAAAGCACATTTTTCTCATGTCTGCCTGCTATGCCTGAGCTCTACAGAGAACCCTGCTGTGCTGGCATTAAGAGTTTGGATTATTTGTTTGATGTGGTTCTGGTTTATTTTCCCAGTTATCGTTGGTGCCTAGCCACCACAAAACAATGAACTACTTTTCCTATGAGATTTGCACTCATGGAAATCTTCCAGGAGTTTGTTTGATTGAAAGACTTATATAATTTCCTGCTCACCTATGTATACTCCACTCTGCTTCTGTAGGAATTGGTTTAAACTTCCTTTGCAAATCTGTATCAGAGGTAAATATTCCTCCAGATTCCCGCAGCACCCTCAGCAAGTTTGCAGATGACACCAAGCTGTGTGGCACAGTCGACTTGCTAGAGGGCAGGGATCCATCCAGAGGGACCTGGACAGGCTGCAGAGATGGATAAGGAATTGGCTGGATGGTCGAACCCAGAGAGTGGCGATCAATGGCACAATGTCCACCTGGAGACCAGTGACAAGTGGTGTCCCTCAGGGGTCAGTGCTGGGACCAGTGCTGTTTAACATCTTTGTCAGTGACATGGACAGAGGAATGGAGTGCACCCTCAGCAAGTTTGCAGATGACACCAAGCTGTGTGGCACAGTCGACTTGCTAGAGGGCAGGGATGCCATCCAGAGGGACCTGGACAGGCTGGAGAGTTGGGCCCAGGCCAACCTGATGAAATTCAATAAGGCCAAGTGTAAGGTCCTGCACCTGGGTAGGCACAATCCCAAGCACAAATACAGGCTGGGTGGTGAATGGCTGGAGAGCAGCCCTGAGGAAAAGGACCTTGGAGTCTGGGTTGATGAAAA
>VWZE01025185.1:0-38427 GCA_013396675.1 Eubucco bourcierii | reverse complement strand
CTAGTGGGAGGTGTCCCTGCCTATGGCAGGGGGTTGGAACTAGATGATCCTTGAGGTCCCTTCCAACCTTACCATTCTATGATTCTATGATTCTATGAGACGTTGATGAATCTGTGGAGATAATGGAAATAACTTTGCTGTGATGGGACTGAGGCAGGCAGAGAACTGATATTTGTGGCTTTGCCAACTTGTTGAACATGTAGTGAGGTGTCTGAGGGTGTCTCTCGAATGCTAAGTGCATAAGACCCTGTCTGTCTCTGATGAGGATAATCTCAATTTAAGTAAAATTTTACTGAATCTTCCCTGTTTCACTGGAACAATTCAGGTTCTTATGGTACCCCAATGGTATGAACCCCAGTCAGCATTTGCAGAGGGTAGGTTCCCTCATGGCACCCCAATGGTATGAACCCCAGTCAGCATTTGCAGAAGGTAGGCTCCCTCATGGCACCCCAATGGTATGAACCCCAGTCAGCATTTGCAGAAGGCAGGCTCCCTGACCTGTTATCACATCCACCAAACAACACTTTCAGAATTCTTGGCATTTTCCATTTCCAGGAAACCTTAAATCTGGGGTCTGGATCCTTTATCAGATTTACACACCTTTGTAATTCTCACAGTAATGGATGGCTTTGTGTTGTTCTGTTCATGAATTCTACAGGCTTAATGTATGGAAGCATAGCATCATCCAGGCCAGAAAGGATCATCAAGTCCAGTTATTTCACCCACTCCACCAAATCTGTCACTACATCACATCCTCAGGCACCATAGAAAAGCTTTGTAAAACGGTTTCTTCCTTTTTCAGTCTTAACTTTGATTTCTTGAGGACACTATTAACAGATACAGTGTGATTTTGGCTTTTCTGTTGTGATGAGATGAACATGACACATTTCCATGGACATCTTCCACTAGGTAGGAGCAAACCTGTCTCTGTAGGTGTCTGGTTCAGCTTGGTGCTGCTGATATGAATGCTGAGAAAAATTGCAGCTCCTTTAGAGCCTCTGTAAGAACTAATTTGTCCCATCAGTGCTTTGTGGGTTGTGGTTGATTTTATGTACAATAGAGGGTATCCCAACAAAAAAAAAAAAAAAATTTAAACTACATTTTTTCCTTTCCTTATGTTCTCTGAGGGTGGAGACCGCCTTCAAGGCAGATGCCAGCTAGCATCTACCAGCTATCATACTGCTTTTGACATGAATGTGATACTTGCAGACAATTCACATCTACAAGTTAGTTTAAATGAACTCCTGCACTAGAGGCAGAAGAACCTAGGGCAGGAATCAGAGCTGGTTTTACGTTTAGCTTTATTTACTGATCTAGTTTGAATCCCTGAATTCTAACTCCTTTTTATGTCATTGCTAATCCAACATATAGAATCATAGAACCAAAGAATGGTAAGGTTGGAAGGGACCTCAAGGATCATTTAGTTCCAGCCCCCTGCCATATGCAGGGACACTTCTCACTAGTACAGCTCACTCAAGGCCTCATCCAACCTGGCCTTGAACACCTCCAGGGAGGGAGCAGCCACAACCTCCCTGAGCAACCTGTGCCAGTGCCTCACCACCCTCACTGGAAAGAACTTCCTCCTGACATTCAGTCTAAATCTCTCATCTGCCAGTTCAAACCCATTGCCCCTTGTCCTGTCATTGCAAGACCTTGTCAATAGTCCCTCCCCGGCCTTCCTGTAGGCCCCCCTCAGATACTGGAAGGCTACTATCTATCAGATACATACATATTTTGGATAACTCCTGTTTCCCTCTATCACATAAAACCTTTGTAAGGTTTCATTACTAATACCATACAGATGCACTAAATTATGGTGTCTAAATACGTGTTTCTAAATACATGTTCATTTTGCTTTTTAGTTGTGGTATTAAACTCCTGTTTGACTTACTCTATTATGAAATCTGAAGACGTTTATGATGCTGTCTAGCTTTGGGTATGCAGTGCTCTGCTGAGATCTTTTACAGGTCTTGTAGGCGTATAGTTCCTGGTTTCTGAGATTGCAACAAGGCACTTCACAGGGTGTTAACTTTAACTGCCACAGATAGTGAGGAAAATTGCTTTCTGTTTATCTTTATCTATAATCTTATTTGTGAGAAAATAGCAGCTCAACCTTTTTAACCTTTTGAACTTCTGTATGCTTTCAGACAGCTGCTATGTTTCACTGTCTTTCTTTTTTTCTAATCAACCTGTTTGTGAAGTGCTATCTTCTATTCCCAAACAGAATTTCGTTCCTCAAATTACTGGGAGTGAATGCAAAACAGACAATATTTAATCTTTGTCTGTATGAATAACAAACAGAGTAGTCATCTGCCACTGGCCAAAATGAGAGCTGGATGTGTAACATGAGGCTTATGCATCCAAGTGCCGGGTGCTGCACTTTGGCCACAACAACCCCATGCAGAGCTACAGGTTGGGGTGGGAGTGCCTGGAGAGCAGCCAAACAGAAAGGGATCTGGGGGTGCTGATTGACACCCACCTGAACATGAGCCAGCAGTGTGCCCAGGTGGCCAAGAAGGCCAATGGCATCCTGGCCTGCATCAGCAATAGTGTGGCCAGCAGGAGCAGGGAGGTCATTCTCCCCCTGGACTCTGCACTGCTTAGGCCACACCTTGAGTCCTGTGTCCAGTTCTGGGCCCCTCAATTTAAGAAGGACATTGAGGTGCTTGAGCATGTCCAGAGAAGGGCAACGAGGCTGGGGAGAGGCCTCGAGCACAGCCCTATGGAGAGAGGCTGAGGGAGCTGGGATTGGTTAGCCTGGAGAAGAGGAGGCTCAGGGGAGACCTTCTTGTTGTCTACAACTACCTGAAGGGTGGTTGTGGCCAGGAGGAGGTTGCTTTCTTCTCTCAGGCAAACAGCACCAGAACAAGAGGACACAGTCTCAAGCTGTGCCAGGGGAAGTTTAGGCTGGAGGTAAGGAGAAAGTTCTTGACTGAGAGAGTCATTGACTGCTGGAATGGGCTGCCCAGGGAGGTGGTGGAGTCACCGTCCCTGGAGGTATTCAAGGTGGGTTTGGACGTGGCACTTGGTGCCATGGTCTAGTCTTGAGGTCTATGGTATCGGTTTGGACTTGATGATCTTTGAGGTCTCTTCCAACCTTGGTGATACTGTGATACTTTGGGGAATGTGAAATATCTGTTATTTCCTTTTCACTGAACTTCTGGTTGGGCTCATTCTAAGTCAATCAATTTCACAAATGGAAATATCAGTAATAAAGCAAAAGAAAAAAACCAAACCCACCAAACACTGTATGCTCATATAGAGATTTTATATAAGGCTATAGTTAGGCTAGCCTTTTTTGTTGTCCAGCTTTGTTAACCTGGTTTGTCACCCTCTCTGCTAATATATGTAGTTACACCTAAAGTGTTAACCTAATGCTGCACCACACTATTGTGGTTTGTGTACATCATAACATATCAGAGATCAGATGCTCTACAAATGTAAATCAAGAGAGATTCAGTGGCATCTACAGAGCAGTATTGGTTTATTAATTAATATGTCAACTGGAGATCCGTCACTTTATATGTAGGGGGACACTGATACGCAAAAGAATCATAAACAACTCTAGATACCCTTGACAGGATATTTGAGTTGCCAAGCTCCTCACCCTTGAAAAGGAGAGCTGATAGATGAGATATAATGACTGTCCAGGTGATTATTTAGAACAGTGTTTCTATTTTACAATGCTCTGAAAAATGTTCAGTCCTTTTGTGTGTGTGTGTGTGTGTGTGTGAGCACACAAATGCGTCCTTAGAGTGATGGCGTGCCTACATGTATACAATGCAATATATACATAAAATCCATTAAAGTAACAGTTTCCCTTACAGCAGAACTGGGAATATCAACAGAAACAGAAAAATGTGTGAAAACAGCTGTCTCCAAAGAATCCCTTGCCTCTCCTGACTGCAGGTTGCCACTGTTTCCTAGAGACTGTACAAGCTACAAGATTGTGCATTATTAACGAGGAAGGCACATAAATCCCTCATGAGGATTGAACACAAATGTGCTTTTTAAAGAAAGAAGTTGATGATGCCTGTGCTTCTAGCCTGTGCTGATGTCTATGTGTTATAGAACTGTGCATGTGTTGAAATTTGCCACTTTTCCATGCCAGAACAGTACATCCACTGAGCAGCCATTTGATACCTCAAAAAGTCTGTGACAAGATAAATCATTCAATTTAATCCTTCACCTTGCCAGGACTGATTTTTGTGAGGCATTTTGTTTTAAATATAACGTCCCCTTCTCCTTCTGCTTCCTTCCTGAAACCAGCTCTGCCAAACACTCTACTGCTCATATTTACTGGAGGATAATAGCCTCCTACAGACACACCTGTAGTTTATCACCTCTCTTTCCTGGTGTTGCTTAACACGCCGCTGAGAAAATTGAGTAGCCACTTTGAGTCTGACAGAACTCAAACTTTACCTTCAGGGTTGAAAATTTATTGACTTACATGATCTGTTTGTAGCCTGTGTCATTACTCATCATGTATGGGTGCAGTTATAAGGGTGTTTTCTGCCTGGCAGTTACCAAGACAGTGGTTCTGCTGACTAATCCATGAGTTTCTGAAATTGTTTTGGGGGGATGGGGTGGGGTGGTACATTTTCTACTTGCAGATTAAGCCAAGCAGAATGACAGTCCTTGATCTGCTCTTTGTTTGACATGAGGGAGTTGATTTAACAGAGATGTGGGTGGAAGAATCAAGAACTGAAGTCTAAATCTAGATGAAAAGGTAGGTTTTGAGATGGGCTGCTAACAAGTGATACAGCAGGCTGTAAGCGGTTATGAAAGGAGGATGAAGTACCACAAGAAAGGCCACATGACATTGGTCAATGAGCACCTAATTTTTTGTTGGTTTGGTTTGGTTTGGTTTTGGGGTTTGGGGTCTGGTTGGGTTTTTTTGGGTTGTTATGACCACCCCTCATTGCTGCTTTGCTGGAACATCTCAGAAGAGATACTCAGTTTGCTATCTCCACTACTAGATTTGATGTCTTAAAGCCGCAGAGAATCACTGCTTGTCACATATATTTATGTAAATAAACATCTCCACACATCCTAGAAACTGTTTTATCTGTAGAAGGAGTAAAAAAACCAAACCAAACCAAAACAACAATGTTTATCAACATAGTGAAGGTGATAATCAGCTACAGGAATAAATTAATATCAATAAAGTGAAAGCAGATCAAGACTGGATAAACTGAAATACACCAGCAATGAATTCGAAGCATTCATAAAGATAGCAGGAAACATATGAAACCAGCTTTATGGAGTAAGTTAACAAAGAAGTAACTCACTGGTGACACCGAGATAAGCCACTTAGGCTGTCAGCTCATGATGCATTTATCGAGCCATCTCAGTTCAGTAAATCGTTACCTTCTTAGAGCTTTTACCGTATATGTGGTCTGTTTTGACTCCTTTTTTTCTCAGCTTCCCTTACTTTCAGAAGACTTGGAGACAAGAACCTTCTTCCATCTGTGACCTAGTTGTTTGGTTTGTAGCTAGAAGTCACCTTTATACCTAGACAGCATCCTTATCAACTTAAACGGTTTTGGTTTTTGCCTAGACATCAAAGCTTTGGCATGATAAGACAAGCTGAGTTGAAAGTTCATATTGAAGAGAATGAGATAATGGGGAGCATACAAGCAGGAAAAATATGCAATATCTATTACTTTCCCATCAGTAGAGCCCCTTTTTGTTTATGATCCCTGGCACTAACTGCCACCACTCAGTGGTAATAGTAGTGATGGCTCTTCAAGCATGCAAGCACAGCTACTAAAGTGTAAATATAAGTACATGCACCAGGGTAAAATTTGTTATGGTGTCCATAGGTTTCCCTAGCACATGTAAGCTTACCCTGCAGTAAAAATAAAGCCTAATATATACTCACTTAGTAACCTACAACTGTCTCCTTTGGTTGGAGCATGTTAAAAGGGTGAGGAGAATTGCAACTACAATTAGTGGAAATAGTATCTCATTGTGCTCCAATGTTTACTCTTCATTCTTCAGGTCACAGGGGAGGATCCGACATAATCTCTGAGGTCCAGCAGTCATGTTCATATGAAAGCATGAGCAGTTGATTTTGGCCAGTGCTGCTGTGGCTTTTTTTCTATTCTGGCCCTCTGTTACAGTCACCCAGTGACAGAAAATGCAGTCAGAGATGCTTAAAAATCACTAGTTGCCACACAAAATCTCAGGACTGTGCTCAGGATGTTGAGCTGACACCTCGGGGATATGTGTGTCACCTAAAATTTGGTGCTCTCTTTTAGCCAGCCTGCTTTGGGTTTCTAATTAGACCATGAAGGGAAGACAGCAATCACTCTAATGTAATGTTAACCACTCTTACTGGGATAAAATATTGTGCAGCTATCAAGCTTTTTACTCAAGGATTTCATCCATCACCAGGAGTTCTCTTAAAAGCCATGAGCTGCAATAGTATAAAGCCAGCATTGTTGGTCATGGTTTTTCTTACACAAGGAACAACTGCAGACTCAAGCCTGTCTGTAATTATCATTCAGTAGGGTATACATTTACTTTTTGTGATAACTCTTACAGTAACCTCCAAACAAGAGTAAAACATTGTTTTCCTGCATATGGGAGGCCAAGTCTTCTTCCCTGAGCACTGAGCAGGGTGCAAATGGCTCGGTAACTCCCATGCATTTTGCATTAGTAACAGCAGTTTTGCTTCCCCACTCTGCTCAAAACAGAGCTCAAACACAGCCACTTCTATGCTGGAGGGGACCAGTGTGTCAGGATACAGCCCAGCCTGGAGGAAAAGACTTGCCAGATCTAAAGGCATTGCAGAAGAAAACCTCATGTAAAATGATCCCACAGGGGCACGCAGGGAGATCCACACGCTGATCGAAGTTCTGACTGACTGGCTCCTCAAATGATCCGTGCAGGGTTGAGGTCTTGGAAGCCATGACAATTAACATGAGCAGAAGATATCTCCCAGGTATGACATTTACTTTGCTGAACCAGGTATTAACTCTTCAATTGCCAGCTTGTACTTACAGACACATGAGTATTATTCTGATACGCTTTATTCTGGAAGCCTTGCTGTGATATGAAGTCAATCAGTATAAGACAGAAGAAACTTCTTACTGCGACATGGTTGTAAAAAAATAGTGGGAGAGTGGAACTGAAATTTGCTCTGTCAAAGTTCCACGCTTGGATTTATCCTGTGTAAGTGTAGATATGGGCCCTCTTTTCAGAGTGCAGCTGCTTCAAGACTGTTAGCACATAAATAAACGTGTTTGTATACAGATCTAAATATGAATACAACCTATATACTTAACAGAGATGTATGTGTGTATATGCGGAGAAATCTTTCCTTGTTTATGTGTGTTTCTTGGTGC
The DNA here is from genome assembly GCA_013396675.1 of Eubucco bourcierii. NCBI lineage: Eukaryota > Metazoa > Chordata > Aves > Piciformes > Ramphastidae > Eubucco > Eubucco bourcierii. The sequence continues at coordinate 31,075 of VWZE01025185.1, read as the reverse complement.
CTGATTACATGTAAAGAGAGAAAAAGAAAAGAGATTGAGTACATAGGAGAAAATAATTCATTTCTCCTAAGATTCTGAAATGCCCTCTGGATGTGCTTGCCTCTCTTTCCTGACTACAGAGTAAACCCAGAGAGATTGAAAAAATGCTATTTTTAGTAATACATTTCCTATCTTGTGCTACTAATACCATCATAACTTATTACACTGACAGGTATTTGGAATTTAATTAACTTGGTGTTTAATCCTGATTGCTTGCTTTGTTCTCTCTTCCACTGCGAGCAACGAAAATGAACTGTGTACTTTCACCTTTATTACTGATCAGCGTCCAATCACTTTCACTTTTACCTTCTCAGACACGTACACAGTGCTGCGGTGTGGGAATACAGACATTTCTCCTGAAGTCAATGATTAATTTTTTGTTAATAAAAATTAATTAATAAACAAAAAATGCAGAGGAGTTTTTTGCTTTGTAAAACGATATGTATCTTAAACTATTTCTGTTGATCACTATTTGAACTATCCCAGTTCAGTTCTGCTTTTAAAACTTGTTAAGATATTCCTTGACCTCATCTGGGGCAGATGCTAAGGTTAAGGTACACATAAAGCATAACTGCTCCACTAAAATAGTTCTCATGACTGTGACTCAGTGCTGCAAGTCAAACNTGCAAAAGAAGGTAGCCTGACTTTTCACAAACAACACAGTGACCCTGGGAACACAAGTGGGTACCTTCTAAATGCTCTTTCTGCTTCCCCAAATTTTTACGTGGGTCTTTTGTTTGTTTGTTTGGTTGGTTTTTTTCTGTTAATGTAAAGCCTACATCTGAGTTGACTGCTTCTTTGAGGAGAAGGAACATTTTACCAGTTCTGCCAATGGATGTTGTTATTTAATATAGGGACACTGTACTGATAAAAGATGGCCAAACCAATGGCAGTGTCTACTTGTTGATAAAACTATTGCAGCAGTACATATCTTTAAAACAACAGTAAGGTCATAATTGCATTTAGTCACTAACAGACATGTGAAGATAAGAAGGCTTAGTTGCCCCCTTTGCCTGATCCCTGAAATAAGGTAGAATCTCCCAGGCTTACATACCACCAAGGGAGTTCAGTGAATGAGACAGAAGAAATCACTTAGCTCTCTGCTCCTTATTGACACCACTCAACTTATTATTCAGAACTTAGTACGTTTCTGAAAATACCTATTGATAAGCATTTCTGTTTTGTTGATTTTTAGCCAGGTAAATCACGTTTCTTTTTTAGAACTACTAATGCTCAACTGAGACAGACATTTCTCCCAGCTCTGAGTGTTGGAATTACTTCTTCATCTCACACCAACATGTAAATGATTCCTGCGTATGAATGGCACAATGCTGTTCACAGTATCTGTGGTGACACTTCCGTACAGCCACCGGCCTGCTTTGGAGGGCTGGCCTGATTCTTCCTCAAACTGAGATTGTATTTTGGTGCACAGTTCTGCCTCTTACTTGCTCCCCATTCTACTTTTGAATCTGAAGATGCCCCCTCTGCAAGGAACTGGAATAAAACATCTGAACTTCAAAACTGCCCTGGATTTAGTTGACATCACTGTAGAGCCTTTGACATAAAGAAGTGAAATACAGAGTGCTGCTATCAATAAATAATCCTATCTGCCAGGTGCTCTTTCCTTGTAGCAGCAGCTTGCATTTGGCCTCTGTTAAAGCGTACCACCTGTGATTGGCTATGCTGTAATTTTGTTTCCCCGTCAGAGATACTAAAGTGTACTTTAGTGCCCGAGTAGAAATCCTACTCAGCATTATTTGCAAAGCGCTGTTTGTTAACTAAACAGTTTGTACTGGTTACCACAGAGTCTAAAAGGACATCAGACTTTTGAAAATCTATCTAAGGCAAAAATGGCTGCTTGAGATCAATGTCCAGATCACAAACTTAACTCATTTGCCTTTTACATACATAATGACTCATACTCTCAGTCTCCATTTCTTCGCATGCACCTCAGTAGGATGGCTCATTTGCAGCCAAAAGAGCATAAAAACCGGCAAATTAAATTCTTGCAATTCAGTCTCATCATCCTTCCCTCAAATTTGCAAAACAGTTTTCTTACTACAATGCTTGAAAATCTACAGCATACATTTCAGCCTGTTTGTAGGTGGGCTTCTTTATTAAATCACAAAACTGTAACTGTAGTATCCTGTAATAATGGCCCTAAGAGTGGCAGGGAAATTACTGTTAATTCCCTCCTTGGAAAAATGGGCAAAGCCATCCACAAATTCAGAATGTGTTTCTGTGAAAACACCCAAATTCCATTTTTTTCATTCAAGAGTTCTGTTTCCCATGGTTAACATTACACATCATTTAATGGCATTACAGTGCTTGAGTTAACAGGAGCTACATCACATTATAGTTTAAAAATATTAACCATGAGTTGTGTACAAATTATGAAATTCTCTCTAGAATTACATTTCACAATACAGAGTGATCAACCACCCAATTTTCATATGTCAAAACAACATTCCACTCTGCCATGTTAGTCTGTATGAAATATATAGGACATCAGCAGTCCTGCGAGGCTGCTGGGACCATGTTTCATCAGTCTGTTTCCTTACCCTTTAAACATTAACGTTGCTTTTACCTTCACACTTCTGCAAAAGAGCGCAAGAGATTGGAGACCTCTTGCACCCTCCACAACCACACCATGCCAAAGCACTGAAATCTTTGCTTTTCTGGTTACCCAACTAATGGGAGAGGAAAGGAGGAGTGGTCAGATTTGAACAGAGAGGAGAAAAATGCCTTGCCTTGGCAAGAGTTAATCCTGCCTAGCCTAGCCTGGCTGGCTGCGTCACAGTGACTTCCCTTGCAGGACTGAAAAGTTTGACACAACTGTTTGCTTAGGACCGTGTCCAAAACCACAGTCACACCCTGTCAGGAGCTGCAAGCATCGACAACCAACCTCCCTCAGTGCTGGCTCCCTGTACAGCCCCCAGGGACCAACAGGGAGCACAATACCCTAGCGAGGCTGCAGCAACAGCAAACGGTGAGACCAGGCTTTATCACTTAATCGTTCATTTACAATCTTTGGATTTAAGAGCACTATTTTAAGGTGCAGGCTTACAAAGGAGCAGTGATTTCCGCAGTGTCAAAAGGTGTCCTTTCGAGTGCACTTCCCTCTCTAATAGGCTTACAAATTTCCCATCAAGTTGGTGCAAAGTAGCTCTGAAATTTGTTTCACTGTAACAAAGTGGAAAAATAAATTGTACCTAAAAAGAAGCCCTTCCAAGTCTGTTCACTCTTTTAAAGTCAGACCTCAATACCCTAACATGGCTCTGCTATTGCTGTTTCACTTTATGTGCATGCTTCAGTGTTTGCAGAGCTGAATTCTGCATTTAGAAGCAGACTGTTTTTCAAAGGCATGCTGTAGAAACCAAGGCTGAAACCCAGCTTACTTCACAGCAGTATACAGGTCTGCCTCTCTCTTCAGAAGTTATAAGTGGGTCTAAGCAAAAAGCAGCACTTCTATCTGTAAACAATGGGCTTGGGTGAAATAGCTCAAATACCTGGAAAAAAAATCCTTGTTTAAAACTGAGAAGGAAATTCTGGTTCTGGGCACCAGCCTGGAACACTTTCAGGCTGGATTAGTATGCAGGAAGTAAAGAAATGAAAAGGCAAACCATAGCTTTAAAATGTCATTGCAGAAACATGCATGCATATTCTCTCATGCCCTGCCTAGCATTCAGTAATGCAGCAGGCAATGATAATGATACAATTTCATAGCTCCACTAATCCCAGGGGGTGTACAAAATGCTTCACAAACTGATGTTCTGTATAAGCAATAGGCTGGGCCTTTCCCTCTCATCTGTAGAGGGGCAGAAGAGATTACAGTACAAATATAGTGTTTCGTAAGCTCAGAAGCAAGTGGAAGGACAATGTATTCTGTTCAATGAGCACATTAAAATTTGTATGAATAAAGAAATTCAGACAACTTTACACTTAATTAGCAGACAAGTTAGAATTGCTTTGGTTTGTTTTGTGATGCAGAGTAGCATACTAGGAAACAGAAATCACCTAAAAGCCACATAAGCCATTTGTGTGCATAAATCTTTGATTTAGAAGAGAATGTGGAGGTCTCTGATCTCTATACATTGGAGAGAGAGAGAAAAATCCAGCCCTGGCAAATTTCATTGATGAACCTTGCTGTTGCTGTCTAATTTCCCCTACCATTGCTCTTGCATTTTGCAGATTACTGATGATTTTATGAGTGGATGTGACCCCCATTTATTAAATGACACCATATGAGAATCATACTTTTTTTTTTTTTTTTTTTTTTTTTTTTTTTTTCCCCTGAGTAAGGGCTCATCAAGTCTGATCAATGCATTTGGGTGGCGAGTAGAGGTCAGGTAAACTTGGCATTGTGTGATGGTTTGGGAGTTCCCTGACTCCCCACACTTTGTAAAATCACCCTGACTACAACTCAGCCAGTTGGAAGTTAAGGACTGAAGCTCTATTTACAGCTCAGCACAATGTACAAGCAGAGATATACACTACAGACAGGAATATTTACAGAAATATACAAGTTAAAGGGAATACAGAAACACAACTCCCCTCCCAGAAATCAGAGTCCCCAGGAGAGGCTCCCAACCACCCTTCCACCTTCTCCCCACCCCTGTACCTTACCCCAAGGCCTGGCTTATGCACAAGGTGAGTTTGGAGGATTGGCCCAGGAGGGGTTAGAAAAAGAGTGGTTAGAGACTCTAAGAGTGTGTCTTATCTATGTGTTCTTGTTCTTATACATCTCAGCAAGCCTATGAGTGAAGCAGACGTTACCATTGTTACCTTTTCACAGCCTATAATACAATTTTCTCCATTAAAATATTCCAGTTAGCCTCAAACCAGCGCACATTGTTTCTGTTTGGAGCCACTCATGACAAACTGCCTTTGAGGGAATGTCTTAGGGTGATTTGATGAATTTTGAGAGAAGTTTGTTCTTTTTCATAGATAAAGAACCCTAGCAGACCACATGTATGATTTGCCTGCCTATCATTAGGCTCACAAAGTACTCCCCTGCAACAACAATGAGCAAATTCAGTTAGCTTCTTGAATTGTATTAGAAAAAGCTTAAATCTTACTGTAATGTAAAGTGACATGTTACCAGGCCAATAACAGTGTTCACCAGCTTAATACATTGAGAAATGCCAGCTGCTTAAAGATGACAACAAAAGATTATTTAACACACCATTAAAAGTTTGTGGAAAAATGCTTTCAACTCCTTTCCACCTCTGGAACAAAGCAGTCCAAAATGCCAGGAAGGACATCTTGGCTTNGGGGAGGGGGCGGGAAACTCCCAAACCATCACATGTCTTTATACTCGTGTAGTTTAAAACAGGGTGGACAGAAATGCCTGCACAGTTCTGATAGGTGATGGACAGCCTGGACTTTCACAGAAGTTTATTGATAATCAGAGTCTGTAGGCAGCATTTTAACTTTATGGAGTTAGATTGCTAGTCTACAAGCACACTGAAGAAATGCACTCAGGTGGGGCAATGTTGAGAGAGAAGAGAGAGACTCTGTAATGTAAAGTGACATGTTACCAGGCCAATAACAGTGTTCACCAGCTTAATACATTGAGAAATGCCAGCTGCTTAAAGATGACAACAAAAGATTATTTAACACACCATTAAAAGTTTGTGGAAAAATGCTTTCAACTCCTTTCCACCTCTGGAACAAAGCAGTCCAAAATGCCAGGAAGGACATCTTGGCTTTGAAGATCTTGACACAGATGACATAGCTGCTTTGCCATGTTATTGTCTGCTGTTTCCCTGTAGTATATTTCTGCAAGTATCTTCAAGAGATGTTTATAATCTCCAGCCTGCTGCACCTGAACTGCAGCCTATTCCAAGGCATACGAAGCAGCAGCTAACATGCATCTTTATTTTGCACGGGGAGAGTGCAGGAGTGGAATGCTGTCAGTGATCCCCATGTCCATGAAATGGTGTCTGTGCAGAGGAACTGGCTGAGAGTGCCCAGTTCAGCAGTGATAAATATAAGTGCCTGTGCAGGATGGTGATTCTTCATCTAGTCCTCTTTCAAAAGCAGGGCTGAAGTCCCAGGCAGAGCACGCATGTAACAGCAGCTCCACTTGTGAGTGTTGTCTAGTTTCAAACCTCTAAGAAATCGGGGAAAATATTCATCATGGGAGCACCTGTGACAGCTGCAATGTCATGGATTATTCAAGGTCTCTCAGACAACAAAGGGACAGATGCTGTGGGCATCTGCAGCATTTACAGACTGTTCATCAATGTTCTGAACTTTTGTATCTCCTGCAGGTTCTGCTACCAATTATATTCTCGGTTAAATGGGTCAGACAAGGAAGTACACTCAGTAAAAACTCTGCAGTTTCCTAAACTTCATAAACTTCAGTTCCAGGGGAAAAAAATTGTACACTGATTTGATGTGGTTCAAGAAGGCGGCAGAGAGAAGACTAGAAGCCTTATAGGAAAACCAGTTTGACTCAAGAAGTGCTGTGTGCTATGGATTCAAGATTCTTATGGTCAAAAAGCCCTAGAGAACAGCAAAGAAATATTCTTGGTCTCCATGTATAAGTTGTTAAAGGTGTACAGAGTGAGGCGTTTTAATAATCCCTTTCGTTATATGAAGAATCTTTTTCTTTCTTCTTTTTTCATAATGCTTTTATCCCAGCAACAATGCTACTGTTCCAACAGCTCTGTAAGAGTTGCTGAACTGTGAGTTAACCCTGCTGTTGCCCGAGGGAAGATGGAAGTTGCTGGGCTAAAGCAAAGCCTGTGGATAGACCTTTTAAAGCTGTAGAAACCATCAGCTCAGGAGAGAGGAAGTGATTGCAAAAATAGGCTGAGACCTAATAATGATTCCCTGAGGAAAACTGCTGGTCAGAGCAATTAACTATGAATCTAGGAAAAGCAATAACTGAAAGCAGAACAGAGGATTTATGCTAATTCTTCAGTGTCTGGAAGTACTTTGAAAGTGAGCTAAAGGAATGCAGGCCCCTAGAAAGATCAAACCCATGGTGTCTGTAGTATGTTGAGACCAGTTGGTAGCCAGAGCTGCCTCCCAGCCCCATTTCCTCATTCCTCATTATGGCAAACTATGGGACAACTGGAACATTAAATAAGTTCCATTCATTAAGGAGAGCTGGAGCTGTTATCTATAAACGAGACTGTGTGGGATATCTGGTTTCCAATGCAGGCTGTGAAAGGATGTCCCTTTTTACCATGGTCATCATGGAGGAGCTGACAAGCCCATCAGAGACTTGAAAAAACCTCATCATCTCAGTTAGTAAGAAATGCAGTCCTCTCATGTACCCAGTCTGTTGTAAGGGGAATGCCATGCAATATTGCTCAGAGTAGTTATAAGACATTAGTTGCCATCCGATTTCAAAAATGTAACTTGTTTTTCTGCTGCAGTTCACCAGCCACCAGCTGCACACAGTATGTTCCGATCGACTGCCAATGGCAAGTCTTCCTTTGATTTAAGAGGGCTTTAGATTTAGCTTGGGAGAAGCCAGACTAGTTAAAGAGAGTAATGTGATTTAAATCAAAGCATAATTATTAATTACTATTTTCCTCTGCAGAAATCAGCACAGAAGTTTACTTAATTGTCATTTAATCAAAGCAGTAAAGCATTTCAGTAATCTGTAAATCTGCACGTATAGAGTTACAAAACAGGGAAAATTCACAATAGTGCCATTTTTCATCAAAACTCTTTTATCTCAGCAAAAGATACTTAAGCAAACCTGTCACAAAACACACTGCTTTACAATGATGTATATAAATTGACTGATGTTCCTGTTCTTGCCCTAAGTTTTGCAGCAGAAGGGAAGGACAGAGAAGAATCACGTTTTAAAAGCAATGGCATTGGTAGCTAAAAAAAAAAATCACTGCTCCTTTTCAAAATCCCATTTTCTGTCTTTCCTGGGCTGTACCATGAGATACAAGCTGTTTTACATTAAAATGTTTAATTAAAAATATTATTTATGCCTTGCATCATAACAGGAAACCACCATAAAATATCAAATAAGGTATACTCTGATAGTCTCAGACTATCAGAGCAGTCATGCGTAAGCCCAAATCCCTTTTCAGTGGGACATTGATTAAATTCTTTGATGAATCTATGTCCATGCATTCAGCAGCTTCTTTTTTTTCTCAGTGTGAGTTTAGTTATGTGAAACCGGGAATGGCCTTTGTATGTTTAGAATTTGGGAGCACATTCAGCTGGAATCAAGCCTTGTACCTAGGGTTAGACCTCTGCAGTAATTCAACTCTGCTTGTTCCGGCTCTGAACAAAGACAAGCAGGGCTATGGAGTTATGTTACTCACTGCAAGCTGAGGAATCAGCTTTCCATGTGGCATTCTCCTCCCACCCCCTTTCCCACAGGAACTGCACAATGTAAGTTAAGCTTATGCCTTTGCCATTACCCTGCTCTAGTGGCTTGGTTCCAACACATGGTTGTGCACTATCTCATTATTTATATGCTGCTATCATCTTATTTAGTACCTCAGCCTCCATCACAAATGTATTGGGATAACTGCTTTGCACTGGATAAGAGACTCATTACAATCACAGCTTTGCTGCTGGGGTCGGCACCTCCACTTTATGAATGTAATAAAGTGCTCCTAGTGCCACCTCACCTGCAAATGCTGGTTTTCCCTGCAGAGTCACTTCCCACGGGCTACAAGCTGCTATCTAATTTCTTTAGCAATATTTTAATAACTTAATTTAAGATTTAACAGCTTTCTTTCCTGTGCTTTGTTGCCTAATTAATTCATGTGGTGGGAACTCATTAGACTTGGGGATCTGAGATGCATCTGGCCCCGTAAGCCTGTGTTATGGCCCACTGAAGGTAGGTAAATGCAGAGCAGAGCATGGAAGGAATAAAATATTTTATTCTTCGGAATGATCAAAAAATACTTTGCTAATAATTGGATATCTTTTAATCACATCTGTAGATTGTAAACCTAAGAAAGCCTAATCCACTGACGTATAAGGTAGCTACAGCCTAGGTTTCCTGGGCTGTGCTGGTTTGGGGCTAATTGGAATATTTTAATAGAGAAAATTACACATTAGGCTGTGAAAGAAAAACATGCTGATGTCTATTTTGCTCATAGGCTTGCTGAGATTGTTTGGGAAAATTAACTTAAAACATTAGATAAGGGAGTCTAGCTTCTGGCTCCTCTTTGCCGATTAATCTTCACTAACCACTTTTCTTCTAACCCTCCTGGCCAATCCTCCTAATTCACCTTGCACGTAAGGCAAACCTTGGGGTAAGGTACAGGGGTGGGGAGAAGGTGGAAGGGTGGTTGGGAGCCCCTCCTGGGGTCTCTGATTTCTGGGAGGGGAGTTGTGTTTCTGTATTCCCTTTAACTTGTCTATTTCTGTAACTATTCCTGTCTATAGTGTATATCTCTGCTTGTACATTGTACTGAGCTGTAAACAGAGCTTCAGTCCTTAACTTCCAGCCAGCTGAGTTCTAGTCTGGGTCATTTTACAAAGTGTGGGGGGGTGGGGAACTCCCACACCATCACATGGGCCTAGAAGATGAGGTCAAACACCTCCAAACATCATCTTGCATGCTTGTGTGCATGTCCAGGAGCTGTGAGCACTTCTGCCCCCTGAAAATTAGGTCAAGCTGTAGCCTGACACTGAACAGGCTACCATGGGACTTAGTCTTCTTTGCTTACTTAGAGCTGCAGTGCTGCACACATAACATGGAAGAGAAAAGGTCTGTCACCCTCATTGACAATTCTGAATTGCTGGAAGAGCTGAAGCCTTGGTGTCCCACTCCTCCAGAGAACATAGTAACTGCAAGACTAGCAGCTACTTAAAGGTGTTCACTGTTGGCAGTGCTCTTCTGCTTTGATATGATAGGTCAAATATGAGGCAGAGTAGAGGTTCAAAACCATGTTCCAGTCAAACACTTGAGCTACCCATTTATTTGCAAGACTGAGTGTAGGTATCTCATTTCTTTGGTTTGCAGTGAGGGTTGAAGAACCCAGCTCCAGAAGGCAGGTTGCAGCACAGAACACTATGACCAGATGTGCACACCAGTCTGCCCCACTTACCAGACACTTCTCTCTTTTGCATAACCCTTTTGTAGGTGCATTGCTTTCTTGAGTAGCTGAGGAAAAAAAGCATGGAAAACACAAAGAGGGAAAAGCACAGCATCAGAGCTGTTTTGCACAAAGTAAGCCCTTTGGGTCTCAAGGATACATTCCTCACTGTGCATGCAGTGCTGGGGGTCCTGACAGAGCACCTTTTCCCAATTGGACATGACCAACAGCTCTGTCATTAGACCTCACAACCATTGTAAAGAAGAGTGCTGTCAGCTGGACAGCAGGAGCTGGAGGACTTGTGTATGGAGACCTATTCTCCGTAGACATAACTTACATAAGCTCTGCACAGATTTCTCTGTGTGCTGTCAGGGTGCCTTGATCCTTCTGTCTGAAGGTTCATCTTCTTTTGTGCAATTTCTGTGCTGAGCCAGGTACACTTGTGTACCTGTTTTGCTCAATTAAACCTTTTCTAGCAATGTGAGTCATCTATTTCATGGTCCAGAACATCTTCCATTTCATTTCCTCTGCCATCTAGTAATTGACTTGATTAATACTATGTAAACGCCTTGAGCCATCATTGCTCTAACTGTTGTACAGAAAGAGCAGAGCTTATTCTGAATAGGACAAGATGGAAGAAGCATAGGAGCAAGGAAGAATTAGAGAGATCCCAGCCATTTATATGATCCTCAGTTAATTTGGTTCTTAATAATCCTAGTTAATTTCCATTGATGACCTTGACATGAGCAACAAATTCTGCTCCAAATACAGGCACAGACCACAGCTCTAAGTGACCCAGAGTGAGACAAATGACTGTTTGACATGAGTTTCTACCAAGCTTCAAACCCTTCTAACAAGCTGTGCCAGCTCGTATTGATTAGAGTGCTTTGAGTTCTTAATTTTCATCTGACAGGATCCTGACCAGAAGGGTCAAGCACCCTTTCAGCAGGTGTTAGGGAGAGGCTTACATAACTATAAACAGCCAGCAGTGTGCAGCCAATACATGTACCAGCTTGCACACAAAGGTCTCTGCTGAGAACAGCATACAGAGATGCTCAGCAATGGTGGTGACATGCTTTAGGATATGGTCCCTTACATGCACTGGAGGAACTGTCATTGAAATATCAGGATATCTCTTAGGCTGAGCTCCTGAGGGGCTGCAAATGCTGGCTATGCCCAGATGCTGGCAGGTTGGCCTCTGTGAGGAGATGTTGGACCTCTTCTAGCGCTTGGGCACCATTACTCTCGGCTAACAGGAACTGTTTCCTGCCACAGGGCTCTTAGGAGGAAAGGATAAGGCAAACCACTCTTGCAAATTAAAACTTATGCCACCTAGCTTTAAAAAGGGGATGTTAATGGTGGGCTGCCTTTCTTTAGACAGCATCCCAGAGATCTCTGCAGAGTTTTGGGATGGAAGAAGACTTAAAATTGATTTCCTCTTCTGTTTGGGAATGGCAGGGATCCAAACTATCATTTCCAGAGTTTTGTAGGCTGAAGGCTTTCAGTTGTTCTCTGTTGAAAGTGATCTGGAGTGCAGAAAAGAGGGAACTGAAGAGAAAACCTCTCTGCAGAAATCCAGTAGCTCTGAGTAGCCAGTCAGGAGTGCAGAGGCCTCATCACAGTCCATGCCTCTGTAGGTGCAATTTACATTAACTTATGTTCACATTGGGTTTGTTCTCAAATAAAAGGGCATCAAAACGAATATTTTAAGAAGCTCTTTGGTGTCTGAGGTCATATATGTTCTGAGAGCAGGTTGCTGGGACAGGAGGCAGGATCCTGACTGCTGTATCTCTCTCCCAGTGGGCACAAGCTGTGAGAGAAGTCACAAGCTGCTTTATTTCATGTACTTAGAGAAACTTCTGGGTGAAAAAGGCCCAGAACCTCGAGATTCTGAAAACACTATGGTAAATAAACAATAATTTTTAAACAAGCAAACCAACAAACCAAAAATAAACAACCAAAACCAAAAATTAAAAAAAAAAACAACCAACCAACCAACCAACCAAAACCCAACAAACAAAAGAACTTCAGAGTTTAGAGGTCTCCATTGCCATGTGGCAGATGAGCATGCATTGTCAGAGATTGATTCAGTTACCCAGCTCATGCTCTTTTTCAGATCTAACATCAGCCACCTGACAATACAGGTACTCTTGCAGTCACATAGAGCACGGCTGTATGCATCATGTTTAAAGCCACCTAACTCCTTGCCAGAGCTAGAAATTAAATGTTTTGGTGGAATCCCACCTGAGGTCCTGAGCCTTAAAAGCTGCTGTCTCTGTTATAAGAATGTCTCACTCTGTCATACCTGTGAGAAGGCTGTCAAGGACAACTGCAACCCACAGAAAAGCTGAGATTTCCTCCAGTACTTTTAGCAGAAGTCCTATTATGGCTAAATTTCCTCAGGATGGTTTTGCTCCAAGTACTTTTGCTTTAGCTGACTCAGTGCTTTTGTGTGAGATTCAGGTAACTCTTTCTGGTCAGGATCTCAGGGAGAAGCACAGTTTGGTTGTTTGGTCGCTGCTTTTGTCATCATGGAGGTGCAGAGCTTGATGAATTACTAATAGATATAGTGCCTTACTACAATGAACAACCCACATCACCTTCAGCAAGAATTATCTTTGTTGCTGGTGTGAGTAGAACATAGATCCCACTCACTCCACCTCTGGAGGTTCCATGAGACATGACACACATTGAACAGTTGTACAGGTTTCCCCCAAAACTCCCCAGGAGTTTCGATGTATTCGCATTTCTCGCTCTCACAGACACTACATCTGTTCCTTTAGCAGTTGCTGGCAGGCAAGACAAGCCCAGGTGCCAACTAATACTATGTGATCTTCTGCTGAATTCATTTTCCACTTTTACAATAAAATTATGGGCCAGATCTTCATCAGATTTAATACAGCTACTGCCTATTAAGCAGCTGATGGTCTGGTCTTATAAAGAGATTACTCGTCCTCTGTCTTTGGAGGAAGAACACAACCAAAGAGTTAGATTTTGATCTAATGTTTGAATTCAGTGAAAAGATCGAACGCTTTGAGTCTGATCATAAAAAGAAAAAAAAAATCATTAGTTTTCCAAAGAGTTAGAGAAATCACATTAATCAAAACACAAAGAGAGGAAAGAAAATTTGTAAAAGATACTATAAATCTTTTATTTCTTTTCAGTTACTATGCAATGCCCTTCATTTTGAAGGAAATGGTACAATCAATGATCTGTTACTTCTTTCTCAGGAAAAGAAGATATTTGCACTAACAATTCAACATTTACTGACAAAAGACAGCTTACAGAAAACATGGTGGGAAAAAAAAAATCATATGTCATTACACCTGTTAGTGTGGATGATTCCATGAAGTGTTACAAATATCATGAATTTCAAATGTGCATTTTTAAAAAGCTCCTAATTCAGTATTAATGCAAAAGAACCATCTAAACCACTGGTGTTTGAAGTCACCCTGATTTCTTCCTATCCATGTTTTTAAAAAAAAAAAGAGATGAAATTCTAATCTGAAAGTCTAAGCCCACTATATGGTACACCTGGCCTCATTACTGTGCACTGATTCATAAGAGTAGTCAACACATACTCAATTAACAGTAGACATAAATATAAACTGCTGTTGGAAACAATGCATTTCCTAACTCTACTTAGATACTTGTCTCTGATATAAAATTAAGATTTTGCTTTCAAAAGATTATTTGTTCCTACATGGCTGTTAGAATTATGGTTGGTGCTGTCAACTGTTAGAGAAGCACAGGTGGGAAACCACTCAGCAACGCACTTCACACATCCAAGGACAAACCTTTAGTAAAACTTAAGTAAAGGAGGAAAAAAAAAAAAAAGCCATCATTAAATTTAAAAATCTGAAATGTATTCATCACATAATATTACCTAGTTTAGAACTGAAACTGGAATAGTGGAATTTGCATAACAAAAAAAAATTGTTTGCCTGGGGTTTCATTTATACAAAACAATTGAAAATTTACTTCCATAGTCTAGGATCCTTCACTCTGAAGAATTTTTTTTTTCCCCAAGTAAGAAAATACAATTTTTCAATTAGCTTTTGGGTATTTTCCCTGCCTGCCCTACAACTGCCTACTATTTTGGCCAAGTGAGCTCTACAGAGTTGCAGTAATCAATACTTTGCATTCATGCAGAATCAGATCTAACTTGAAATACAGTTCAGTTTCTGTCTTTGCTCATTGCCATGGAAGGTGAATGTCTAAACTGTGTGTTTAAAATTACTCAATCAAGGGCTAATTGTAAGTTTTACTAAAAAGCCTTCTCCAAGATGCTATTTGCATCAAACACATCAATACTCTGGGGAAATAAATACTGCTCATCTACATCTCCTAGCTGCAGCTACATTTTACACATCTGGGACTCAGTCTTGCCAACCTTAACATGTGGAAAATGATATTCACAGCAGTCATCCTATCAGCAGCAGCAGGTATGCCCAAACGAGTAAATTCTTATAGAGGACTAAGTGTTTGCACAATAAAAGGGTTTTTAAAACAAACAATATTAACTTTAAATGTTAAAAACTCAAGGGAAAGTTCAAGTGTGACAAGACACGACAAAAATGTCAGAGACAGCCTGCAGCACGATCATCAGCTTAGTTTACAATTGCTGTGTAACACACCTCTCACCAAAATCAGTGCAGCTGGAATCAGTACAGCTCCTGGATTTCCAGGGGGAAACTGAGGCCAAAGTTTGGGCTGGATTCCACGAGCCTTATTTGGACAAGAGGCCCTTTGAGAAGCAGCTTTCACAGCACTAATTGTTCTCCCCCTGGTGATTATGCAACCTCAGATCCTCCACACTTCCACCTGATAACGAGGCATGAAATTCCAGGCTCTTATTCACAAAGAAATGTAAATATACACTTAACTTCAAGCACATGAACAGCCTAACTGACTTTCAGGGTCTACTTGCAACGTCAAACTTTACTATAGGCTTAGGACCTTTGGTGATCCAGAAGTTCTGCAGAATGATCACACCTGAATTTTGTGTATGTTGAAGAGGAAATTGCAGAGAAGAGCACTTGTATCTATTCTTGTACCTTCTCTTTTCTAGTCTTGAAGTAGACACATGCCCAAAAAAGTTATTTTCCTGGGGGACCTTTTTCTTCAAAATCAAACTCTAAAAATCCCAGTCTAGTCTGGTGACAGCAACTAAGTACAGGAAAGACAAGACACTACGCAGTTGTGATGTGCTTCTACAGCAATTTGAGTTCTCGTATCTAGCTTGTTATGGGCCCATGGCTTTAAAACCAGACTGCTTAGAAATATCTGCAGTGGTGGTTAGTAGCACCTATTAAATAACACTGTCCAGTCAACAGGTAGGGAAAAAGGCCCTACCTGCTAAAGATTCAACAGCTGCATCTTTATCTGCTGGAATAAGAAATCCCTGTATGGAGGCAGCCTTCCTCTAGGCTAAATAAAAAATGCCAGGCTTCCTCACCCTCTTCTACTTTTACATATAATGGAATTCCAGGAACAAATCCCTAAGCATAGCTTGCAAAGAAATTTAAAGACTCCAAGTATCTATGTTTTAAGTACTGAACACCTGTATCCCAGGCATCAGAGAAGCACATTAGTTTTATAGCACAGCAGAACATATGCAAGAGACTGCTTTTGCTGTGAGGCAAGCTTCCCTCTTAACTCTCCTTCCTAGCAAGCCAAAGCAAGCTCCAGGATCCCTAGCTAAAGCCCTGTGCCTGTATGGGAATTTATCCCAAAAGGCATGACTGGTACAGAGAGCACCAAGATCAGCACAAAACACGATTTCAGTTGGTTAAAGAAGCTTTGCTCTCCATTCCCAAGCAGATTTGGTCCTTTTTTTTATTAAACAAAAAATGAAAAAAAAGGAACAGAAAACAAAGCCAGACTATGCAGGGTGTATCAGAAGGTGAAAAATGGCCAAGTGTCACAGTTCTGATGTTTCAGACACAAGAGGAAAATATTTTCGCAACTAGTTTACTGTTTTGTACCCTGTAGATACATAATATTTGACATTTATAGCAGTTTCTATACTTTATGAGCTCAAATATACTTTAGATCACTAATGAAAAATAAACCCATTCAGAGGACTGGAATACAATGTGCATACCAACTTACTTTCATATGCAAGGTTATGAAGGGATTTTTTTAACTTTCAAAAATATCTGTAAGAAAATAGTATTTTACATACCTATATTACACAGTGAAATAAACTTTGTTATGTACAAGGTTTCAGCATGAAAGAAACCACAGCCAGACATTTACTCACTGTCTAGATAATCTCGGTTGTATCAGTCAATACAACAGAGAGATTCTCCTTCATTTTTTTTTTTTTTTTGGACTATTTCAGTGATCACTTCAGCTTCTAGTGGTGGTTACTGGTAGTCGTATAAAACATGTGCAGACATATTAACCCTACTACAGTTACGTATGAGTTCATGCTCTCAAAGCAAGGCTGCACATCTGCTTGACAACCACAGTAACTTGAGTTTAGCTCAATTGCATATCAGAGGAAAAAAACCAACAACTTAGTGCAGACACCTGAGCTATAGCACTCTAAGGGAGCTTGGTGCTAAACTCTCCTTTGGATTTGGGTATTTCACAGCCCAAAATGAGAACATGAGTGTTAAGGAAACTGTACGTGGTGTATTTTGCATAACCCTAAAAGTAGTTTTTCTTCCCAAAGCTAAGGATAACGTAGCCTTTCACGGCTTTTTCCCAGCTTGCGTATTTTAGGCAGAAAACATGACACAAAAATATATTTGGATCATAATGGCAAAACTACTTCATGTAGTCTTAAGTAATCAAAAGGTGGTATCTACCTACTCTTAAACGACATTTTTTTTCCCCATCTCAGGGGAGGAAAGCACATAGAGCACTTTACTATTTGTGGTATAACAGTAAACAGCTGTGGGAAAGATGGTATTAACTATGTGTCAAGTTACATCACACTGTTAGTTTCCATTATTTACATGAATTCAAGCTTATCTTCGCGTTCACCTCATCGTTATTGTGCTTTAAGGGGAAGGCGATTTGCATTAGAAACTGCCTCCAAATCAGTGATTGTTCACACACTGCAGATCCCAGGACAAAGACCTGACAGTGCAGCACAGGAGACCAAGAGATGAAAACAAGTTCAGGGAATGGTCAAGGCAGGCAGCACCACACACTCCACTTCCCATCCTGTTTAATGCAGGACTTGTGCAACAACTTTCGAGGCACATCCTCTCATTTTCTCTAATGCTATAGCTCAGCTTCATACCATAAAAGTTAGCTAAAAACGGAAACATAAAATCCCTAATGAAGAGGAAATTGCCTCACAGTAAGGAAAAATAAACACTCAAAATCCCCTGCCTGTGATGCCTCACAGCCTCTGCTCCCTCCCAATCACAGCTGTGCTTACTGCAGTGCAAAACTTATGACATGCTCACGGCTAAGAGCACCTAGCCGAGGGACCACCCTCTCAAGGGCCAGCTTACTCAAAACTTTCTCTCACACACGTGCAACCTGCTTCTACTGCCTTGATGCATACCACAAATGTAATTGAGAGCTCTGCCATTGGCTTTCAAGGAGAATAGAAGCTTGTAAAAAGCACTGGCATAGCTGGGTATCTGCCTGTAAGAATCTCAGAATGCACCAATGCCAGACTCCTTCATCAGGATGGTAAACTTCCTCCTCCCCTGGGACTGGTCAGCAGTAAATACATCCTCAGTTCTCAAAGCCACACACTGATAGTCAAGGAGGAGCTCCCCTAGCCCATCTGCATCAATTCGGACAACACAGCAAACCCATTTCACTAAAACCAGTGATTTCTCCCTTACACCCTCCAGGGGGCTAGCTACAGATCCATGAAGCCTTGCACCAGTCAAGTAGCGTGTTGCCACAACTGAAGAGAAACAGGGGAAGAGGGGAAAATAGCCTCACACTTCTCGCTCTGAACTGCATGGTCACCCCCTGGAAGTTGTTGACTCCTTCTTAAAAGTATCAAATACTTTTAACTTCAGCTGATAAGTAGATGCCAAAGGCATCTTGTAGGATCAGGCCTACTGGCAGATGGTTGAGGGAAAGGCTATGCACCGAGAAGGCAGAGAAGGGAAAAAGGTAGGAGTGGAGAAGGTTAGAATTGCCCTGAGTTTTATCCTCTACAAATAAGTCACTGGTTTTATCATCAAGCACTGAAGGAGTTAAGCACTAAAGCACAGACACTTAAATCAGCTTTCCCCCTTCCTTTCGCATGTGATTGGAATGAAGCTGCACCGAAGCGGCCCAAAGGGCTTATAACAGCTCAATTTCGCAGCCTTCAGTTTTAATCCCCATCACCCAGGCTAAGTAGCATGGTGGTGCTGAGGCTGCTACTCCACAGCAGTCCGAGCACCTGGATGATGATGATGGTCTTCCTCCTCCTCTTCCTCCTCCTCTGCAGCTTGCAGGTGGCTTGAGAGCTCCTGGATCACAGCAGCCCTACCAATCTGGTCATTTCTCCTCTTCTCCATAATCAGATCCTCCAGGCTCTGAAACTCCAGCGTGTGGCTGCGCTTGTCGCCCAGCCGGATCTGCAGTCGGTAGGGCTGCTTGCCTATGCGCAGCTCCCCGCCGATTTTAAACTCCCGCTTGCCATACCGGCACCAGGCAGCAAAACACTCTGAGTTTCTCCAGCTCAAGTCCCGGTCCTTGCAACCCACCTGCTCCAGAGCATTGCGCACCACCATGGCAGGGCTGAGAGGCTTGTAGCGGTACAGCTGGTTGGCAATGCGGCCCCGTCTGCCCTGACTGGCATCGGTGAGAAAGCTGTTCACCACCTCCAGCCTATGCAGGTGGACAACTTGAAAATCACCAACGTAGACTACCCAGTGTGGATACTGGGCCTGGCACACAAATTCCACCAGGTCACCCGGTTTGCACCTATTTAGCAGGTTCTCTGGGGTGTAGGTGCTTAGGTGGCCCCCACTGCCTTCATCGCCCTCCTCTGGCAGTGTGTCCTCCTCAGAAAAGCTCTTCTGGTAAATACACTCATCCCGGTAATAGACTGAGCACTCCACCTCGTGCATCTGGGGATCGTAGGGCTGCAGGGCAGGGTGCTCACCCCCAAGGTCCTGCACTGAATCCTGCTGCTGTTCCAGCTCATCATCATCATTTGAAAAGATGTACGAGACCCCGATCCTGGGCCCTTCATCTCTGTCCATACCTGTCGGGTCAGCCGTGGGAACTTCCTTATAGTTCAAATGGGTCAGCTTCTCCACCTGGTTCCCCATACCAACTGCAACGACAGACACACAGCGGGGCCATGAGGGCATGCACGGCGTGAGAGGATTCCAAGAAAAGCGGCGGGGCGCCAGGACGCCGCTCCCGGCTCCGCACACACCACACCTCTCCCTGCTCTAACAGAGCCCCTGCGAGAGCCGCCGAGGACCGCGAAAGCCCCTCCGGGGAAGGACAGAGGTGACCGCAGAGGGGTGCGGACCTCCCCTACCTGCACGGAGGAAGGCGAGGCGGCACCGCCACCTGTTAAGCGGCAGTGAGGAGGAGGAAGGCACAGGAGCCGCCAAGAGGAAGCGGCCAGATACAGAACCACCTGTTACAGGAGGGTTGCAAACGACGGGGGTGGTCCGGAGGTCCGAGTTAGGGACCGCCGAGCGGCGTCCCCTAAGAGGCGCGCACCGCCCGCCGCTGAGCTGGGCTAAGCCGGGCTGAGCCGAGCTGAACCAGGCTCGGGCTGCCGACCAGGTGCGCCTCCTCCTCCTCCCCCGCGCCCTCCCTCGGCACCGGGCGGCTGCAAACTTACCCAGCTGGGAAGGCTGCGCTGAGCCAGGAGCGGTTCTAGGGCAAGCGTGCGGCGGAGCGGCTGCGGGGAGTGGGCGCGCAGCGCGGCTGGATCATGGCCCCGGCCCGGCCCCGCGCAGCAGCAGCGCCCGTGCGCCGCGCTGCCGGCACTGGGGCTGTACAACAAGCGCCGGGGAGGCACGGCCAAGGGGAGGGAGGCTGGATCCGGCTGCGGACGCCCCGGCGAGGGCTCAGCCNCCCAGGTTCCTTCTTCCCCGTTTTCCTCCTCCCCTCACATTTTTCTCTCGTATCTCTCTTACATGCCAAGCGCTTTGCTCTCCACCGAGGCTGATTTGCAAGCGGGTAGGTAGGCGGCCGGGCTCCCGGTGCCGCGGCTGCAAAGCTGTTCAGTGGCAGGCGTGCAACGCACTCACTGCAACTCGTACTCGCGGGCTTACACGCGGCCCCTTTAAGGGAACGGTGCCACAAGGCAGCCCAACCCGCCAGTTTGGTCTGGAAGAATTACTGTGAGCAAGAGTTTGCCCGGGACAGCATCGAGAGGCGATGCAGTGCCTTGGTGCAGGATCGCGGAGTTGGCGCCGCTGCCCGCAGAAGAGCGCGCAATAGGCGCGGGCGAAACGGCCGCCTACAGTCCCTCTTCGCTGGGGCGCCGGGATGTGCCTCCTCGGGGCCGTAAATAATAACGGGGAAGTTGTAACGCGAACAGAATCAAAGAACCCAGTTCTCCTGGGCTGATGTAGTGCCTTCGGTTCCTCCATGAGCAGAGTGCATAATTAGTTTTATTAATTTCTTTTCTTTCCAACTCCAAGAGATCACTCCATTTTCAATATAGAAAATGATGATTCTTCTCCCCTGGAAAGGCATTATTGGAACTGGTGGGAATATCTTTCTGTGTTTTGGAGAACACAAAACAATATTCTGCTTTTTCATTAATGCCTAGTTACTCTACTAGGTGGTTTTATTATTTGTACTATTTTAACATGCACTGGCAAAGCCGTGCTGTTAAAGTAGACTACAAAAATAATTTATGGGAGCCAGGAGTAATGTCTTTAATTTTGCTTTGCGTATTTCCATTGTCTGTTGTCTTGTAATTTATAAACCCATGCACACTGCTGTTCAGAGGATTCACTAACCAGCTGTGAGTGGATGAACAAGCACAGTGTTACAGGGGTGCTAGGCACTGCCCACGGACCTGAAGATTGTTTCCATCAGATTATACGCCTCTGGTTTCAAATAGAGACCTGCCCTTTGGAATGGGGAGAAATACTGGGGCTAGGGTGTGCTTGGGGTGGTGGGACAGTTGCAAGCAGCTGCAGCAGGTGACAGGCAGCTGGATCAGGAGCTTTTTGTTTTGAATTCACCAATGAACTCACCTATGACTATGTCTAAGCGAGCATTTTAGAGAACTGAAAAACACATCAGAGGTGTGCTTTTGAAATCAATCTCCCAAACACACACCCCCCAACACATGTGCTTCAGTTTGCATTCTTGTGTGATTTCAAACAATGCACACATATTCCTTTCACACTTAGCCAAGCTAAGATGCATTCCAGCCACATGATTGGAGCTCCCAAATATGTTTAACATAAATGCCATATTTTATCATTGCCTGATCCTCTCCTCTATAGCTGCCATTGTACAAAAGTGGGCCTTGCTTCATAATCAGAGCTTTTTGAAATGGCTTCAGTAATTAAGGATGGGCATGTGTAGAGGTGAGAATATCCTAAAAGGAGGAGCTAGACTGAACATACAAGTGACGTTTTTGTGTTCTTCCTTTTGAATTGGAAGCTGTGTCACACCACGATACCTTACTATACTTGGACCAGTTTTATATTTTGTCTAGAGTAGTTTGGCAGCCTGCTGTTGAATGCTGAGTTTCCTTTTGAATCCGCTGCAGTGTGTGGAGGAGTGCAGCAGAGCTCACTGTTACCCAGAGGAGTCACTTGTGTGTGCACGCACATCCATGCTTCTGTAGCCTTCTATCTTCTGTCATTACTTTCTGTTTCAACTTAGCCCAGTGCTTAATTTTGTGCACCTTGTCAGCTGCTTTGATCTCTTTGATCTCTTTGAGTTTCTTTTCAATGACTGCTCCTCAGAATCCACATTCTCTGATCAGTCGTCTGCTTTCTAGGAATGGAAACCATTGGTGAATATTTTTGTGTCATAAAACACACATATATTGCTATACAGCACTTGCAGATAAGACATGGGGTGGAAACTCCACAAAAGAATTTCAGTGCCTATATATATCACCTGGGCTGTTGCCTTCAAACTGGAGTGCTTGAAATTTCTGTGTGCTTAACCTCTAAGCCTCAAAGCAACTAAACTCCACAAGCACAAGAAATGGAGGCTGGTGGCAGTGATGTGCTATCTCAGTGACTATGCTTTTAAAGAGAGCATTGAATTCTTGCATAGCTTTTGAAAAAAAACGACTTTGGTGCTTATCTGTTAAAAATAATCCAGTGCGTGGATATGGAGTGGAGGGAGGAACGGTTGTGCAGTTGCTGAGCTGAAAGCCCAAACTGCAGTAAGGTTGGTTTGAAAACACACTTCTGACCTTGCTGTTGGAGGCTTCTCAGTAACTCCTTGCTCAGTGTCCCGGCATTTGTTACCCAGTTTTGAGAAAGTCATCTCTGTGCTCACCACGGAAGGAGCGTTGTGAATACCACAGTTACAGCCGTGCTTTAACACCCATGGAAGTCAACAAGGATGCCCACATTGTTAAATGAGAAAACTCCCTGGGGTCTCTCCCAGGTCCCATTAACTTGCTCATCAAGCTTGTAAAAGTATTTGTTCTTTGTAGATTCTCTTTGGTAGTAAAAACACCACCCCAGACAAAAGCCAGTGTGATTGTAGGGCTGGTCCACTCCAGGCAGCTCCTCCATCCGAACCCCTGCAGAGACTACAAGGGGTGAATCTACATGAGAGCAGGCTTCTTCTGCTCTACACAGCCTTCCAACAACTTCCCAGATGGATTTGCACATCCATACGCTCTCAATCCATTGCTGAGTGCAGCAATACCTTTCTATAGTTCCAAATCATAAAAATACCATTCTAGTGGGTTGCTACAAGGCTTGTAGAATATTTGAGATACTTGAAACTTTGATTGCCCCTAACACATATTGTAAATAGTAATTTGACTTTTAAGGCTGAAAAAACCTGCCATGATGCAGGGCCCTGGAAATCCAAGGCTACATACAGAACACAGAGGAAACTGTCCATCCTGGCTTAGAGACTGGACCATCTATAGAGCAGGTGCATTTATTAGTCTAAGAATATAGCTAATAGGACCCAGAGACCTTTGTAGATCTAGTTCTCATTTCTTTAAACTTAAGCTCTCTAGTTTTGAAAATTACATCTGTTATTTTGTTGCTCAAGCAGTATATGATCTTATTGTTCCAATGCTATCTTGTTTTTAACCTGGCACTCATCTTAAATCGAGAGATTAAAAAGGTGATGTTGGTTTGAAATCACAGTTCATCCTTAGTTAGATGTGAAATGCTGTGTTCTCCTTGTTACTGTTATTAAAAGATATCCAGTGTGAGAAGAAATAAGTCTTTTTGTTGTATGTTCATACATTTTCTCAGGGATCAGTACTTCAAAGTAAGACAAGGTTTAGTATCATGTTCTGTAAGCATGTTGTGTTTCACAGGTATTCATGCAGCTGATGGCTATGACACCTTTGAATTACTTAACAGCTACCATTTTTTTTCCCCATAGAGTTTTATGAGAAGTAATATAAACTATGCTCCATTTGACATGTAAGCACTCTACTGCATCATAGACCTAGCAAATGGGAGTGCTTAAACACCATAGTGCCATTAGGGGCGCTGGAGGAATAAACCACTTCCTAATGAAGTTCTTCCATGGAGTTCTGTAGAAATCAGTCATGCCCTTCACTGAAGGAGTTGTGTGACCTGAGAGCTCCTTGATGGATGATATTCTTCCATGACAGCCATAGCTAAATCCACCAAGGAAATTTAGATTCAGAATTGTAACATCTCATTTTTTGCCACTTTGTCCTCCAGTGAGAATTTACATCCCTGAGTTCTTGTACTGCCAGGAGCACCACGTAAAATGAGATTCATTGAGGCTGGCATGCCTGAGGTAGCTGGTGGAGAGTGCGACATAGAGTTATTGTCCTAACAGCTGTTGGAAAATGGTGCTTCCTTTCATTCATGTTACACAGTCTGATACTCTCCCAAGGTTAAGTGCTTTAATGAGGTTGGCTGTTTCACACACACAAGAGGAAATACTGCCACGTCACTTAATAAAAAGCATTAATATTTCAAATTGCTTCCCTGGGGTATGAAAGACCAAGGTTGAAGTCTCTCATCTCACTGAAGGAACTTGAACCTATATCTCCCGGGAGAGTACTGAAAGCCACCAGACTGTAGGCTATTTTTGAGCAGTGGTGCTCTCTCTGTCCTGCTGAAGCTGTTCGGCTTTGTATGGGCTCATTAAATACCCATTCAGTCAGCTGGGAAAAAAAAAAAAGAAAAAACGAAAAGAATGACAACTACTCTTAAGATCAGATGCAGGAAGGGGCTGAGAGTGCTTTGAGGCCCTTTCTAATGAATATTCGCATCTCTCACGGTCTTAATCAAGAGTCATTCAGACAGACCGGCCAGAAAGATCTCAAAGTTTCACTTTTAGGACATGCTCAGGGAAGAGTTTTATTTCTGGATTTTCAAGGAGGCATTGGGTGTCTGGGTCTCATGCCTTGCACTGTTGTAAACAAGACACTATAGATGCCAGCCACTCTTTGATTCCTGTTGTTAGAGCTGTACTCATACCTCTGTTGGACCAGGCCTCTTGAAATGACCTAGGAAGGGACGCAATTAATTTGTGACTTGTATTTGGGCTTATGTGTGAAATAAGCTTACACTACTTGCCAGCTCTGCTTGTGTCTCCAGGAGACATATTAGGAATTTAGATAACCATAAAATTTATGCATCTCAAAATGTTGACAAATATGATTTCTAAAACCCGAGATTCATATTTGATGTGGCATGAGAGATGTAGTAAACTTCTGGTGCCAGGAAGGTTTTATCTGCATTTAGCCTGTAAACCTTTGATGATACCTAAAAGAGGTACTTCTGAAGAGATGGTCTTTTGTATTCCACCTAACACAGTCCACCATATATGCAAGACTTAAAAGTGAGGGGATCTGCAGATCAGAGACCTGCATCTTGTGAACAGAGAGAGAAAAATCTAACTGCTGTGTTTATCGCAGAAGCAAACTGCTTTTTTGTAAAGTTCACTAAAAGCTTATGTCTCTGTTAACTACTTTGAACATTTTAATTTGTGACCAAATGTGATTTGTGGCAAAATAAGTTGCTGAGATTGCCAAAGTCACTGAGATTTTTGGCCGAGGCATCCAAGCTGTACCTCAGAAGAAGCTCTTATAGTATAAGATTTTAATTGGTGCATGGCAGCAAATTAAAATTAAGCAACTCATATGACAGTAGAGGCCTGGATTCTTAGGAATTGCTGTCATATTGACTTGAGCAGCAGGCAAAGCTTAATTAAATTGAGATTTTTTTTCCCCTAGAAAATGGTGACTGTATTTCAAACATAACAAGGAAGGAAGCACAACACATATATCTTTCCAGCATGAGAACTGCTAGTCCCTTGCATCTCTGATCTCTCTCCCATGATTAACTTCTCCCCCCAAAGCTCCCCCTTTAATGTGTCTTTTAGCACTTCACTGAACTGCTACGTCTCTTAGTAGCACTGTGTGTCCTTTTGTATTCAGACAGGAAAGAGTGGGACTACTGGATTCAGTGGAGAAAGATGGCTGCGTGTGGTATGCAATAACTAAGCAGAGTCCATTAATAAAGAGAAGGAGTCTTCTCTTTGGCTGTTACTATGCTGCTAAGAAAACATTTAAATACTAAAAGTAATGTGAGATAAGCATATCCCTTATTCTAGCAAATCTTGCTCAGAAATTTTGTGGATGTGCCTTCCCTGTAAGTGTTCAAGACCAATCTGGGTGAGGCTTTGAGCAACCTGATCTAGTGGAAGGTGTCCTTTCCCATGTCAGGGGGGTTGGAACTAGGTGGTCTTTAAGGTCCCTTCCAACCTAAACTGTTCTATGATAATATGATTGATTAGTCTGACTGACAGAACAACTTCCAAGCAATGTAGCTCCTTCCACAGAAGGTGATATCTGTGCCAGGATATGAGGCTGATCGTGTCAGAACACATGGACATCCACAAAGTGGTACCAGCTGGGGATCTTTGGGATCTACTGTCTATTTTTTGATGGTTGCTGACCTTGAAGTACTGGCCACAGCTGCTCGCCAGAGATGTCTTTGCAGGTCAGTGGCAGGGTAGAGGAGCAGGAGTCAAGCAGGTAGTCCACCTTGTCATTCACCCATTAGATTGGGATTAGTATTTTTTTTACCCAGCTGATTGAAAGGAACACAAATACAAGGTCTTAAACCACTGCAAAGGTGATGGTTAAGACTTTCCTCTGGACCTGTTCCAAATCCAGCAGAGCAGAACTCATCCCCTTGCTGGTCTCCTGCTGAGGCTGCAGTGCTATAGGGGGAGCAGCTGTGTTGTTTGTGTACAGCAAACTGCACCTGGGAAGGCCTTGGGCTAGCTGTGGGTGGGTGGAGAGTGGAAAGGGAACAACGCACAACTTGGCCTCCACATTAGGCTGCATCTGCCCCAGATGTGTTGGGTATTCCTATGGGACTGGGATTTGCTGAGCAAGGCAAGAAGGGAACATGCAGCTGAAAGATCTATTCTGGGGTGTTTGCATTGAGACAAGGCTAAGGGAAGCTTGTGAGCTGGAAGTGGCATCAGTGTGAAGCAGCTTTGCAAACAGCCCAGCAGTCTGAGGCACCCGCAAAGTTGGATGGGAGCAATATAACAGCTTTGAGAGCACCAAGGATGCTTTAACAACGACTACAGACTGTTAAAGAAATGAAATAGGAGAATCTATGCTTTCAGTCGTCTGGTCTCCATTTGTGAACAGAACAGCTCCTACCTGTTGCACTGAAGTGCTGTGAAGATAAATAAACCCATTAAGGTCCTGAGGTGCTCAGAGTGCCTGCTAATAAGGCCCACAGAGACAAAAATTGCTAGGCAGATGCTTTATTTTTTTAGGCAGTAGGAGTGTCCAAATTTGAATCATCCTGCTGATATTCACAGTGCTTTGGGAGGTCCTTGACTCCTTACCCAGGCCTGCCTCTGGAAATGATGTGCAGCAATCTACCTGCAGCATGCACTCCAAACACCTTTCATGTAGGTCATTTTCAGTTGGCTGCAAGCATCTCCCTCCTGTTACTTGCTAATGAGGCTGCTGAGACTTTGAGCCCAACCTAGGCTGGCTCAAGTCACTCCTGTGGATTGGTTCTTTGCTACTGGCAACCAAGATCCATTTATTTCTACCTTGATTAAACACATGCCCTGAGACAACCTGCTCAACTTTGTAGCAGGTAGGGTGGCTGACACGTCAAACAATTGCTGCCCCTTTGCAGAATGCACAAGGAAATGCCACTGTGCTGAGCATGAGGAAATGCTACAGTGCTTCTGGTTTGAGGAAGTGTTGCTATTATCCTTGTCCTTCACTGAGCCCTTTCTGTTAGTGCCTGTGAGAGGAGATCAAGGAGCTGATGGGTATTCCTTCAAACCTGTGAACTACTTAGATGAATATAATTTTCCTAGTAGATTCTACTGTCAAGGAAGCTTCTGGCCTGCTGAATGGCACTGCTGAGTTGGATTTATAAAGTGCTCTGTAGATAATGATGTGTGTGCTATCATAATGACTGTAATACCTGCTAGAACTGACAGCTGTATGGGTTTGCCTTTCTAGGGAGACAGATGTTATCCTGCCTGGTTATGTGTGTTTGTTCAAATGGGTAAAGAGGACAATATTTTGCTTTTCTTCCCTGCTCTCTTTCCTTCCCTGAGCTGTCTGATAGGTAGGAGTCTGACTAATCACATCAACTGCTGTAGGGAAGCCCCTTGACCACTCCAATTCTTCCTCCTCTGCTGGCTGTCAGAGCTTAGGAAGGAGACTCAATGCATGGCTCTGAACTCATGTCAGCTCAGCATCACTCGGAGTGGTTTGATGATGCTTTCCATCCTCACATGTGATACTAGTGCAGACTGGGCTTGATGGTCATGATTACAGACAGCACTTAATTTCAGACTGTCCCTGTATAAGTTCAAGTTGTCAGCACCACACCAAATCCCTTTTCTTGGCTCCTTCTGTGCAGCATGGTGTTCTTTTGATCTGATTTAAGTGTTTTATGGTTCCACATGAAGGAGATAACAGCATGAGCAAAGATGTGGGTAAAGATAAATCACCTGAAGGGGAAAACATGAACACTACTTTTGGAAAAGCAGCAAGGGCACCCTGCTAAGGGGCCAAACCACTTACTGTCATGTTTGCAACAATCTGCTTAAATCTTCTCTGCCTCAAACTCAAAGTGATTTCAATGAAGAACCATTTTACAATGCAGCTTTTGTACTGTCAATATAAAGAAAAGTGCAGATTTTCACCTGAAATGTCCTTTATTTGTTGTTATAAACAAATACAGTTCTTAGCTGAGTTGAGGAAAAGGCTTTAAGGGCCTTTAAAGGGAAATGAATGAAGTCATATACATTGTACAGTTCCAGGGATGCAATGATTCAATGGTTTAATTCTATTGGGTGCTTTCCCTTTTTTAACATGTGCAGTCTAATGATCCTAAGAGTATCAAATCAGAAGTAGGAAGGTGTTATTTTGGTGATATGGAGTAGAAGATCAGGCACAACAGTTTCCTACAGTTTGTGCCATTTCTTTATTCAAAGGTCTAACAGTAAAATCCAGGTGAAGGTAATGTCAGCCAGGTAAGATACCATTGACTGTACCTTGGTGACAACAGGAAGGATAGGGAATTAGTCTGATTTTGGATCCTCTGAAGAAGTGCCTCTATGACTGTGTTGCACAGAACAGTTTTGCATATTAGTGAAACTCATCAAGATTCATCAGTCTCATGAAATGTCATACATTTTTTTTTTTTTGCCTTTTGCTCTCACAATTGTTGGCCTTTTTAGAGTCTCATTTCCTTTATAAGCGTAGAAGAGAAACATTACCAGTTCTAGGTTTCCAGTGCTGACTAATTAAAGCCATATAATAGCCATATTTCAAGCATGTCCTTTGAGGCCAGCTGCATTCTGCTCTGTACTGATAAGAGTGTAAGCCAGCAGGTGATCTTTCTCTTCTTTTCAGCATTTTTGAGATTGTATCTGAAGTGCTGCTTCAGTTTTGGGCTTCCCGGTGTGAAAAGGGCAGTGATAGAGCCAACACACCCCAATTCCATTTTAAATATTAAGATTTTGTTTGTTTGTTTTTTGGTTTTTTTTATCAAGTGGGTGGTCAAATAAATGTGAATAATTTGTTCAGAGATGATTTGTAATCTCCAGCTTTGAAAGTGTTAATGGAAGGGAGGTGATTCTGCCCCTTTACTCTGCTCTCGTCAGACCCCACCTGGAGTACTGTGTGCAGTTCTGGAGCCCTCAGCACAGGAAGGACATGGAAGTGTTGGAGTGGGTCCAGAGGAGGCCACAAAGATGATCAGAGGGCTGCAGCAGCTCTCCTATGAGGACAGGCTGAGAGAGTTGGGGCTCTGCAGCATGGAGAAGAGAAGGCTTCAAGGGGACCTGATAGTAGCCTTCCAGTATCTGAAGGGGACCTACAGGAAGGCTGGGGAGGGATTATTTACAAGGTCTTGCAATGACAGCACAACTGGCAGAGGGGAGATTTAGACTAGATACTAGGAGGAAGTTGTTTCCAGTGAGGGTGGTGAGGCACTGGAACAGGTTGCCCAGGGAGGTTGTGGCTGCTCCCTCCCTGGAGGTGTTCAAGGCCAGATTGGATGAGGCCTTGAGTGCCCTGTACTAGTGGGAGGTGTCCCTGCCTATGGCAGGGGGTTGGAATTAGCTGATCCTTGAGGTCCCTTCCAACCTTACCGTTCTGTGATTCTATGATTTTATGATTCTAAGTGGATACATCCCAGGGCAACCTGATCCAAGTAGACCTGCTTTGCACAGAGAGTTGGGTTAGATGGTCTCTTTTAGGTCTCTTTCAGCCCAAATTATATTTCTATGATTCTCTCAGGACACAGTAGATCTATGTATTAATAATACCTACTAGATGCAGTGAATCACATTTACAGCTTTTTTCAACTCCATATTGAAGTCTGCTTTAATAAGAACTAGTTACATCTTCTGCTCAATTTGAAACTCCATGAAAAGGTCAAATACTTTAGGCTCTCTTTGCCTAAATACTTTAGTTGTGTTTTTCCTGGACCTTCAAGGCAGAAACACCTCTCTGCCTGGAAATGTCTGGAACATCTGTCTATAGATGCCTGAGGAAAAAACTTTCCATATCCTTGCAGATTTCCCAGGTCATCTGAACAGATGACAAATCACAAGGCTGCTTCCCTGATCCTTCTTCAGTTGAATGTGCTTCACAGAGTTGTGTATATACACTACAGTACTTTCCTAGTTACTTTGTGGTGGTACCCAGGAGACGTTGGCAGTGCCCCATGATGGAACTGACAAGCTTGAGTGGTGATGCTCTTTTGGTCAAGGGTTTTGTAAATTCCCTTCCCCATTAGAAATTCTGACATGTTAATACTGATAGACTGAAGCCCAAAAACCAAGCTCAGCACTACTGAAGTGGCTGGAGCATCAGGTCTTATGAGAAAGATGCATTACAAATCCCAAATAAATGCAAACCTAAAGGCCATGGACAGTCTCTGATCTCTACTGACATGAAGAGGACTGTGAGAAGATGCTACTCTTGTAAGCAAGGCTGTGAGAGCTTGGTTCTCAAGCAATATGATTTCTTTGGTACTGCTGTATTCAGTGGTTGTGAGGAAGGGGAGCCAAGTGCTATTTTCCATGCTGGGAAGAAGTCTGACTGTCATGAATGTCTGAGGTTCTCTAACTTCCTTGAAACTAACCTTATTCATTCCACAAAACGAGGCTTTGAAAAGTTGATTGCTTAGATTTTAAATTTTCCAGAAAGGTTTCTCTGTTAAAAGCATCTGGGTGGAAATTCCAAACCCTGGTGTTGCTAAGATTAAAGTATTTGTTTCTTGGAAATGGCTTATAAACCAGGACATGGATCATTGTTCCTTCTTCAGCCAAGTAGAGTGAAGGTGTTTCAAGAAAATTGTGCTTCCGGTAGGATCAGTTTTGCATGTGATTTTAGCAGT
>VWZE01025182.1:0-63643 GCA_013396675.1 Eubucco bourcierii | reverse complement strand
TGTGGGGGGGCGGGGAACTCCCAAACCTTCACAGTTACATTCCAAACCAAAACCATGTCAGATTTGCCTGGGAAAGTGATTTGGAACTCTCTAGCAAGTTTATAATGAGTCAGAATCCTAAAAGTAGTTGGTGAATACAGGAAGGCAAATGACCCTAAAAGTTGTTGAATGTAGGAAGGCCTTGGTTCTAAGAGTTCCAACTCTGAGTCACACATCTACCATTACTTGCCACACCCAAGAACTGGGACATCATATTCAGGTGCTTTGCCGAGGGGTCTGGTGTTTGATAGGAGCCTGGCTCTCCCTTTGCTAGTCAAACAGGTGCCCAACTTGTCAGAAATTGAATTACTTAATAGTAATCAACCACAGAATATTGTTATATTGGCTTATACCAGTTTGACTTCTTTTAAATTCTACCTTTATGGATTTAAAACCATTCTCCTCCTTGTTTTTCTGGTGCTTCATCACTGGTTTGCAAGGGGGACAGTTTTAAATTTTTTTAAAAATTCTATCTTTACAGATTTTAAACTGTTCTCCTCCTTGTTTTTCTGGTGCTTCGTCGCTGGTTGACAAGAGGTCAGCTGTGGCAAAAAGCAAGAACTTGATTTCCGAGGACAAAGATTTCCAGCTGGATGCCAGAAGTGAACTTAGAGCATTTAAATTTATACACCTTCCTATGACTGAGGAGAAGCAGTGTGCAAAGGCCTAGAATAGCTTTTGTCTTAAAAGCATAATTTTTTATTGAGCTTTATTAAGGCAGTTTTGAAGCTTTACCTAGGAACGTTCTTATTAGTTCCATTTATAGCAAGCACAGAGACATTCTACAGACAGAAACATTGTAAGATATTTGCAGCGTTTGAGCCTCCATTCTAGGTTTAGGCAGAGGGAGAATTTTCCTTCCATAATTTACAAAACATCTTACAATTTATTAGTCAAAACATCAAATTTAAGATTATCTGATTAATAACCTGAACTAGGTATCTCATCAAAAGCTCTTTAAAAAGATGACAAATTCATTCTTTTGCCTTCAGTGAGTTTTTAACTAAGTTACATTATTCTTTATAATGCCAGTGTATGCAATATGCGCATTCATTTATTGCCCCTCTCTGTCCAAAAGATATACAATTTCCAAGGGACAGTCTTTCAAAACACAAAAGTTGCTGCTGAAAAGTGAAATACAATGTACATAACCGCTAGTTATTTTACCATAGTAATGTAAATCCTTTTTTTCAAAGCTATTACAATAATTTCATAGAAATAATTACCTGCTGAGCTAGTAACTCTAGTTTTATGGACCACATATGTAAACTAAAAAACTAATTTTTTCATATAGGTGTCTGCTGTACATAAACATGCAAATTGAAAGTCTAGTTCATAGAATTGGAAGGGAAAAGATTTTGCTTTGAAGTGATGACTAAGAAAGCAAAAACTGCCTTAGAGGTTTCACAAATGTTCTTATCGATGACTTATTGTGAGTTATATATGTTTAGCTTTTGGGCTGTTCTCTCTTTTACAGGTTTCTTACTCTTTATCATTGCTCCACTAGAAAACTCAAATGGTTTTTAAGCATCAGTTTGCTACAAAGGTGCTGCAAGATGCTGGTTAGTTACAGAACTTAGAGAGTACATCAGACTACAGAACAGTTCTTGTTTCCCCAATTTCCCCTCTAAAAAGCAAAGAGACTAAATACTGAGCTTTCATCAGAACAAAGTAGCAAAAAAGAATTGTTCAATAATAACAGTGTAAGTCTGGAATCTAAGAAAATTTCAATTAATTTTAAGGTATTTTCTTTTAAAATAAAACCTTTGCCTTACATATAAAAAAAAATTATATGGCTTGGCAAGTCTTGTAGGCTGATGTTTTCAAACCATGTATTACCTTCAACAACCTCACATCCAAGAATGTCAGTAACTTGTAAACAATACAATTTAATCTTCTATGAAGGCCTGCATAAACAAGTGACCAGATGCAAATGAGCACACAGAAGCTCTCAAGTTAGCATGAAGTTAGTATAAACAAAGTCCTGGAGATTGCAAGAGTCTTATTTCATAAGGATTTTAAAGGTCTTACAACAACTATGCTAACAGACTCAGAGGTTGCTGCTTTAGTCTGGGCTTTGTGACCAATACTGAAGAGATCTGGCCTCCCTAAGGGCACATGCAGTAACGCTGGGCTGATGAAGAGAATTTCCTACACATCCATGCCAAAGATAACAACATTGCTAAAGCAGGCAGGCTCTAGACAGGTACCAAAGTATCCTGTTACAAATGTATTGATAAATTCCACTTCAATGCGGAAATAAGGCAACTTCATTTGTAGCTTGGGATCCCAAATAGGGTTCTGTCTTTTGTTATCCAAGGACAATTCTCATCTCCCTTGCATGATAAATCACACTAGAATAGAGAGTTACATTATCATTTTAACACGTGTGGAGAGGAACAGGTGTGTAGCAAGTAGGATGCAAGTTTTGCCCCCATCCCAGTAAAGTTGTCTTGCAGACATAAGCCTCGAAAGGCAAACTCAGGGAAGGATTATAGCATAATGAGAATTTTCTGCTGGAATTTCAGGAAGAGAAAGCCCTTTGACTTGTTTATAATAACGAGCAGCCATAACACAGATAAATTCCGTCCTACAACTCCTCCAACTCCTCTTCAATGCACACGATTTGCTACTTTGTGTTCAAGCTTTTCTTTCCAGGCTTTTCAGAATCTTTCCCCCAAACCCCTACTAACTTCTGTCTTGTGCAGTATTCTAACAGCCTGTACTGATCAGACAGCATTGGCAAGAGGCTATTAAAACATATGTAATCAATTTTATTATTTTGCAGCAATTGCTAAAGGCTTTGTTTAATGAGAGAGCTAATGACATTGAAAATGCAAGTATCAGAGTTAGAAACTATGAAAAAGGCACAATGTTCTAAGTTTGGAGTGTGTTTGCCTTGGAGCATCCCTTGGTTAACTGGTTGGTGCGATTGATGAATGTGCCATGCTTCCAATTGCAGTCAGGGCAAAAGGAAAGTTGTTAAGTAGTGTTCATATGTCAGCTTCGATGGCCAGAACACCGTACCACAAAACCAAAATGCAATTCAGCACGACTGGCAACCATCCATCAAACAGGTCGAAAATTGAATGAACTTACAACAAAATTATCCCTGGTCAGAAGGGAATAGCATTCCTATGGGCTGCAGTAAGACACTTCGACAGCGCTTGCTTGCAGCACACAGCAACCGTGGCCCTCAGTTCTAGCTTGTACCACTCCCAGAGCTTTCATAAACACTTAACATTTCATAAAAGTTACAGTTTTACACGTGATTTCTAAGCTACAAAGAATGTGCAGGGTGCACTGCCCCTCCTGCCCTCACATGCTTTACAAACAGCAGCTGAGCCCTGGCTACTAAGAGCCTATTTTTTTTCAAAACGTAAATTCTGCTCTACCTGATGCTTTCTGCTCCCTTTGGGGTTCAAATACCAAATGGGGAACTGGAATATTTGGTGTCTGGTGCTGTACTCTTAACCCTGACTATTTCACACTAGGCAGAGATGTCTCTTACAAGCTTTAGAAAAAAGCATCAAAGAAAGTGAGGAAAAATGTCAAGAACTTGTAAATAAACAGCTGGCTTGCAACATATGTATTTTCTTCTATATTTTTCAGGTGCCACAATCTACAATCCATATCTGCCAGCCTTGTAGCATGCAGCATAATTTAACTGTAATTGATAATGTAAGGGCAGATGGAGAGAAGTGTCAGCTCCTGCTCACATCCTCTGGGGATGCTACAGAAATCAAAGCAGATGGTCCAATTGCTTCTTATTTATGTGTTGCTGCTAGCTCCTCTGCTTGCAGGATAATGGATCATTATTGCCTGCTGTGCACAAACACCAATATGCTTTTAAATCTGGTTCTCAAACCTTATGAAAAAGCACTATATTTCATATTAATTTGTGAAGCTGCACTTAACAGGGTCCACTGATCTCAAAAGGAAAAGGTTGAGCCATGAGGTTATTTTTTTCATAAAATCGGTGATCAACTGAGATTTCTAGGAAAAGCACAGACTACTTAACTATCATACATAGGGAACACAGAGTAGTTAATTATGATTTGAATGGTGTGGTATAATGAGGTTTTATTTATTGACCAGCCTCTGGCAGTGAAGGTAAATCTCTATAAAATGATAACTCCAAATATATATTAGATTATAGTGGTGTCATTCAAATCCTTTGTTTACCCAAAGACACTCATGAATTCTTTGAGAGGTATCAGTTAGGAAACCTGTTTCTCCTAGGAGCTCAGACAGGCTACAGGATTTCCTGCACCTCCAATACATTATACAGACCTCCAGTGATTAAAAGCCTCATGGGTTTACACTTGGCAGTACATATATTGCATTGAAATTGGTTGGTATACGTTCTGGAACTCATTGTACTAAGTTTTAGTGACTTTAAACCATAATGTTCCACAGCATGACCAATACTTATTTACTTTGGCTACTACAGCAAATGGCAAAGTCACTGTTTTGTAAAATGAGATAAGAGAGCCAGCTGCAGCACTCTGCTAACTGCAGAACAGGTTTCTGGAAACTACCTTCAAAGATACTGATGTTGTACTTTCTCTTTGAATTGAGACAATACATCACCAGAAAGATTTTGCAAATACTCCCAAACTTCAGCTAGCAATGTGTAGTTTTGTTAGTTCTAAGAAGCTTGACATCAAATGCAAACTATAAAGTGAGTTTAATATCTCAAAATACTCAGCACTGGTAACACCAGCAGCATGTAGATGTCTATATAGCACAGCAGATACTTTTACAAATACCTTTTAGGTAAGGGGGTCAGTCAGTGCAGCCAATGAGTAAATCCAGGAGTGAGTATACTAAGGCACTTTCCAAGTATGGGGCCTAAGAAGGAGTAAATTAAGTTTAGGTTAATCCACCAGTTATCCTACCCTCAAGGTGAATCAGTGAATGATTAATAGAAGAAAATGTTCAGTGTTTTATGCAATGTTCAATTAATCCATTCATCTGCAAAGGTGATTAGATACTCTGATGGAGTTGATATTGAACCCTTGTTTTATTTACTACCCTACCACTTTAACCAAATGCTGCTGTGATTTGCCTTTAAATATGAAGCTTTGAATTAAAAAAAAAGTATAATTTCGATACTTTTTCTCTGTCTAGAACCTAAACACATCAGGCAGTACAATTGTTCAATGTCAGGGGAGAAAATTACTGCTATATAACAAATATGCTGATACCAGGGAATGTTATTTCACACTCTGATTAGGTAAACTACTGTTGACTAATGGAAGTTTTGGATAAATTTAGTAATCACCTTTATGAGCAAAACAAGTTCAAGATACTAATTAACCAAACTGTCTTGCATGCTAAAAAGGGCCTTCAAGTTAGTGATGCTGGCAAATGTTGTGCATTGTTTCCAAGACCTGAAACCACCAGAAACTGGTTTAAAATAACTTGCTTATACAATGTATATGAACTGTGAAGGGTCTCAAAGCAATGTGGGTCTGTCCCCTTGAAAACAAGAGAAATTTTTACCGAGTACAATGTCTGAGTTTTATAATATTAGTCACAAGTTCCTGTGATGGTGGATTTGAAAGAAATTTGCCCCTTTCCCTCTACTGTAAGAGAAAATTTGTCATGCTTCCAGAGGAAAATGTGGCTAATGTTTCAGCCTTAAACCAAAGGCAAGATTCTTTGCACTGAAGTGATGATTATGACAAAGTTTTCATGTTTAAACACCATTTGATCTACATGGATGATAAAAATACATTATCACTCTGCGCCTGAGTGTACAGTACTGCTGTAGTTGAAAACACAGTATAACTCCACAGTAACAGAAATTGGGTTTTTTTGCTAATTATGGAAAGGCAGTCTTAAATATGATTAGTCAAGCTGTAGGAAGACCAGCATCATAGCTCACTGTAGGCAGGAATACTAAGTAGCCAAGAAAGAGTTATCATGGGAGATTAAACTTGCAAGCACCAAATGGGTTTCTGAAGTGTTTCAGATCAAATGGGAGTCTCCCAAGGTGGGGGGATATCCAAGCTCTGCTGCAGAGGGACAATAGAAATACAAGTGATCAGAGCCCAGCCTATCCAGAGGAAAACCTTTAGCACTTAAGTGTCAGAGGCCAGAGAGAGGAAGGTTGGCTAGTGGCCTTAAAGTGCAATCAGAGGTGATCCTACAGCAAAATCTGCACAAGTGGGCACTGGGAAAAGCTTTCCCATGCTGCAGGCCAAATCTCTTCATTGCCTTACTTGGTCTTTGCATGAATAAGGAGAGTCTGACAGGATCCAGCTGCATGATGCAGGAAAACTTTTCAGAATAGAAGAAAATTATAACTGTGTGCATGTAAGTAATTCTTCAAAATTAATAGAACAGTGTGTGTATAGTTACTCACATGATTAAATTTTCAAAGCATTCAGAACAATCAATTTCATGGTGCCTAAATATAAAAAACCATTAGATTCTCTAAAACTGTTATTTTGAATACTTTAGAAATCAACAAAATGTTCCTTTCTATAACAAAGAAACATTTGTTTAATATGTTGAAGCAAATGGATTTTCTCTGTCAGTGATTACACTGTTTCTTTAGTTCTTTCTGGTTAACAGAAATTTTGATTGTCAATCAAATCTTAAATCTCTGTACTTACTATCCAAACAGTCACCTAGAATTTCTTTCCCCAGTCACGTTCCTGCTATACAATAAATGAATGACACACTCAATCATTTCAGTTAAACACAAAGAAATGTTCCTTAATACTAGTTTTCATATTAATCAGCTAAATTTGAAATATAATTTAATACCTAATTAGAATACTTGTATACAGAAGGTGATAAAATTATTTCTCATAACCTTAGTTGAGGTTTTCTGTAACCATGGGCACATGCCAAAAAGCTTCAGTATTTACAGTACTTCAGCCAGTCAAAGAACAAGACAAAACCTTTGAAGTTGTACCTAATTTTAAAAAGAAATCTCCTTTTTATCCCAAATATCTGTTAATAACCAGAGCTGCCACTCTACACACCTGTTGCACTCCTGAGACCTCACAGACAAGGAGAAAAGTTTCAGTGTGGTATCCTGTAAGCAACAGAGGAAATTCTTTGCTGGAGAGACATGTTTCTGATTTTTATTTAATAGGGTCTATAAAATCTGCCTAGCATAGCACGACCACCAGACAATCCAAACCACTTTGAAAAGTGTTTCTGTTCAACAACTGCAACAACTCAATAGATGTGATTCAATACTTCTCTGGGGTGCGACATCAGATTGTCAACAAGCAGGGAAGCTGTGAGCTGAGCACTTCTGGGCCTGACCCTGATCCAGTGGATACGCAGTATTTCAGGATGAAGATCTCTACTGCTTTGTAGGTGCTTAATGGGATTCTTTTTCCCCTTCCTCTTCTAGAATCTTCCTTTTCTAAACTTATTTTCCATTTCTCAATAGTTAATGTTGTGCTGTCTATATATTTTGCTAGGAAACTTCTATGTGACCTCATTCCACTTAACTTCATAATGATTTCAATACAAGGAGATAATCTCTTGAGTTGTTCAACACATTTTTAAAATTAGCTGTGTATGAGGAAGGCAGACAATAGCTCTGTACAGACCTTGCAATCTGTTAGCACTATCAAAAAGTTAGTTTGGCTTTATTTAATCTACCTACATTGTCACTGATACTCAGGGACAGGAGTTGCACCACGGGAACAGTTTTTACACCAACTTCACTTTCATTCTATGTGGAATGGCTTGTGTTTTGTGTTTGCCTGAGAATTAATGTTCAGTACACAAATAACTTTAACAACTTAGGCAAACCTGCAGAAATAACCACTGATTTGGCAGCAAATGCATGATCTGAGGTATTTTTTGTTTCTTTTTTTTTTTTGTTAATTTACGAGTCAGTGCTAAGGCTGTTAAACTTTAGGCCACCTAAACAACAGTGGCAATTCATATATGCTCTGGGAGTTTTTATCCTCTGACACAAAATGCTCCAGTTCAGCATTACTAAGCAGCTAACACCTACCACATCAATATCTGACAAAGATTTTTCTCATTAAGGAGAGAAAACTAGAGTAATATTTTAAATATTACTGCACCATGATTATTCTTAGACACTTATAGTTCATCCTGCAGAGTAGACATGAGTACTTCAGGCTGATCAGACTGCTTTTGCAAATCCCATGTTTCTGAAGGTTCTTTTTTACTTACTGTACGAGATGTTTTGAGAAGGTTTGAGTTCAGTTTGTGCTAGAATTAACACTGTGGTTCTGACTAACCATTACATTATTGAATACGAGGCAGTTTGTGGCAGGCTCTAATTCTGGCTGCAGTCAGTAGACATTTTCTCATGACTTTTAAACAGGTAGTTGTGACATAATTGATCTTTGCCTATAGGATAACTAAAGAAAAAATAATGAAAGTATCTCACAGTCAATCAAACCTATTCTAATAAGAACTGTTTTGAAGACACAAAGCTTTTTTCTAACAGAAAAAACAACGTGCTCCCTGTTCTTAAAGTAGGAACTCCATTTTACACACCAAAGGTTCCTTGCCACCCATATGCTGTACCTGCAGTGTATTTTTGACAATGACAATGTGACACTGAAATCAGCTGGAATGCAACAGCTTGGATCTCTGGATTCACAACTTGCAGGAGCACAGCTGATCAGGTGCTCTGAAATTTCTTGGAATATTATTTGCCTCAGGCAAATACAATGAAATGAAAGACAAGACAAATACAGTGCAAGTCAGAATTTTAGTTAGGCTAAATAACTATTTGCTTCATTTAAACTTGCCTTTCTTCTCCTCTCAACACTCATTTTGAGATAATTTCCAGTATCCCCATGAGCTGCAAGAGTTATGGATGAGGGTCTTATATCATATGAAAGACAGAAACTGTATTTAACCTCTGAATCACACTACCATATCTATGGATTCTTTTCTCTCAGGAATAATGCAAGCTTCTCCTCCTCCTAAAAGAGATTTTTCCACCATTTGAAGGTCAGATACATACGAGGAAAGTGCACCAGACCAGGTAAGCAGGAGAACCTGAGCCAATCCATATAAATTAAAACATGTATGTCATGTTATAGTAAAATAGTTTTGTTATCTTCATACTCTGAAAATAGTTTCTTCCTCTTTCAATTACAGTTTCTTAATAGGTAAAAAACACTTTGAAGTTAAAGCTGGAGATAAACCATATAGCAGATTTAGTGCAGTGAGTTTGATTGAATGTATGTTTTAGTCTCCTAGAGAAAGAAAACCCATAAAATTATAACATGAAAGTAGACCAAAATCTGTACCTAGTCCATGCCTGGAATACTTTTAGAGTTAACAGATTTACTTTATTATTTATATTTGTGTAACTTTCCCAAAATTGTTGTTATTGCCATTGCTGCTTCTGGTAGTTTATTCCAAATGTTCACCATCACCTTCTCAGTGTGTGAAATGGTGCCTCATTAAACTATTTATGTGGGATGCAACCTACCATGAGTTGTTACTGTCTGACTCTAGGACTACAACCCTGTTTGGAGTTAGAAATACAGTGAGGTTTTTATAACTTGTAATTTGCAAAAATGTTCTCAAGTCTAGACTCCACAAGATTTTCCTATATTAAACTGATCCCAGTAAAGCATCAAGCTGCACAGATTTTTTGGTAGAAAAGCTCCATAAGGGCTAATAAATTTATTCCAAATCTTCAAGAACAAGATGTTGCACCTATATTCACCTGTGAAATAAACAGCTTGAGTTTACTTCCTTATCTCCATTGATTCAAGCAGTCAAACTGTAAAATGAGAGAAGAGTAATACCAGGGTTTTGGAACAGCAATTAGGTAGCATGTCTCATAAGATGCAGAGAGAGGTGGTCAAGACCGGTAACTGTATCTGGCTTTGTAGAATATAAACTATATGGAATTAGTAACCAGACAGTGACTGTGGCTTTGGTTGAAATTCTGCCTTGGGGAGATATGAAAAGTGATGCTGAAACCATGCAGTTTGAAGTTCCTGGGGGTGCATTTTTTTCTCAAGAGAGCTGCAGCAGCTTAGTCTACTCAGAAATATATGTGGAAAGGTGAAAGCCAAGAAGAATGCCAAGTGGCTACCCTCTAAACATTGTTATAAAGGAAAACTTTGATTTGGTTTTAGGTGAAATGTAATTCTTGAAAGAAAAATCTGTAAAATCAGCTCTGATCGGAAATAGCCTGCTTCT
This sequence comes from Eubucco bourcierii, assembly GCA_013396675.1. NCBI lineage: Eukaryota > Metazoa > Chordata > Aves > Piciformes > Ramphastidae > Eubucco > Eubucco bourcierii. Next base: position 53,422 of record VWZE01025182.1, on the reverse strand, counting down.
TACCCCAGTATTTTATGAGGACAGCTAGTATACACTGACTGTGCCAATAAAAACCTCACGACAGTCATGAAGCCAGCATATAATCACAGACAAAAAGGGCACTGTCAGTAAAGTACATCTTTTGAAACCATCCCAAAATCATGCCTAAGAGAGATGGGCACTGCAACCTCAGTGTGGCAGTGGGACAAGGTTAAAATGGGCCTCTCGACTCGCTGAGCAAGTTGGTGCCTTACAGCCCTCCAGATGGAGCAAAATAGGAGTGTGCTATGAGAAGGAATGGACCTAGACCACAACCTGAGCGTTTCTGAGATTGCAAATGATTGCGGCTCACTCTTGGCAAAGTCTGGACCTACACTTCATTATGAAGGCCCACACTGAGTTCCAGAAGTATCTGCAACAGAAGATGCTTATTTAGCTTTAGAGCAGGATAGAAGAGTACCTATCCACAGAGTTACTATGATTATGTTAATGGAAGCATTAATCACAGATCTCTTATTAGATATTAGTCTGACTGAAGGTTTTGGTGTCATGAGTCGGAATGCAATTATCTGTTTGAATGCCGCAATTCATTGCATTTATTCACACAACGATAAACATTTTAATTGGATATAGAGTTGCCAACTTCTGGTGTCCTGCTTACTCCCACAAACTGAGCCACTGGCTTCACATAAAATCAACAGTAATCAAGCATGTAAATGACAAAAGGATCAAGCTTTTGTTTTCAGTCTTCTTAAAACAAAACAATAAGTCAACTTTAAGTATCTAAGTCTCGCATTTGTTTTCCTTTCAAAAACCCCTGCCATTCTTCTGCAAAATTCTTAGGGCGTAAGAGGTTCTGTATATCTGCCTAATGCCTAAACTTTGAACATGTACATTAGTCGGACTAATTAGGCAAGTTTATGAAAGAATTCTTTGTTTTGCACATTGGATAATACTGTTCTGAGCCGTATTTACTCTTGTTACCACTGAGGTGGATGAGTGACGTACTTCTCGCAGCTGTAAAAGGTTTTCTTTATACCAGTTTCGCAACAAATTTACGGCGAAAGCTGAAATCTGTTATTACTTTTGTATTTACGATAGGCTGAATAATAAATGCATTGATTTTCCTACCTGTGACTTTTATTCAAAATATTTTGCTTGCAAGCTGAAAAGATCTCCTAACATGTCAGAGAGGTATACCTGTAGATACTGTTATCACAGTATGTCATACAGCTCTCTGGTACAGCTTGCTAAAGATGATGGCTGAGATTAAACACAATCCAGTTGGCAAAGGGCAGATGGCAAACAATTCCATTTGACCTTTGTCAAAGAATGCTCATTCACAACTGCCTCTCATCTCATCCTCCTACATCTTTCCTGGGGGACCAAAAAAAGCACTGGCATGTTCTATGCAGCGCTGACTGAACTGATGCCCTGCTTACTAACTCGGTGTGCTCACTCACTGTCAGTCCAGACCCTGACAGCTGCTCTTCCCTCACAAAATTTGTAATAATAACCACATGCTACATTTCCAACTTTTACCCAAACTCTTTCCACTGGAGCCTTGTTAACATGATTTGTAGGAGCAGCACACAAGTGTTACGGAAGAACAGGATTAATTTTATTGTGTAAGATTTATAACAATTTTTTGTTGTTGTTTGACTCAAATCTGTACATTCAGCAAACTGGACTTGTGCTTAAATCTAAGATTTAAAGTTTTTTTTAATTCTAATTTCCATCACCTAGCAAACATGTTTAAGCCTTGGCACACAGTTCCTTGCTGTCTGCTCTAACAAACATAGAACAGACTGGAAAGTCAGGTAACTGAGACAGACTTTTAATAGTCACCTTTATCAAATTACTTTTTTTTTCCCCCCCTCATAAGTAAATACACTGCAAGCACTGCTAGTTCATAAGGATGCAAACATCACTGTCTCATATAGCAGTATGTGAATAGCACAAGTGTGTTAACAGCACACAGAGCCATGTTGCCTTTTACATCACTGCCATTTTGCATGGTTATGGTGAAATGGTCATAAATATAATTATTTCCTCTTTTTAAGCACCTTTAAAAATATTGAGTGAGTCTGGCTAGAATGTCAGTAGTTTTTGTTTGGTTTTGGTTTATATTCAGTGCATCACTAGAGAAATATAATTTTGAAATAGGACTGAAGCTGAAATACAGCAACCACTATCACAGACTTCACGCAAGAGACAGAGACAATTGCTTCTTTTCCTCCAACCCAGCGTATAAATCAGCAGTGTCTTGAGATGAAGATAGATTTTGGAAAGAAAATATTTGAAAAAATACTTATACAAATTAAATGAACAACCCAAAAGCATCGATCATGTCAAATATTTAAGCTCCCAGGACATGGAGGAAAGCTCTATGCCATTTAATCAGGAAAAAGTAGTAGGAAGACCAGACGGTTCATGCTCACAGGTTGCACTTCCTAGGACTGCTCTGTTGAAAATCCATAGGCAGTCTAACCTATCGATGTGCTGCTGAAAGCAGACAGTTGCCCAGTCGCCCTTAGCAGTGGCAGGACATGACATAGGGCATGTTCCCAGAAAGGTTGTTTTGACTGTATCAGATGCCATCAGCTCACTTCAATGCATTCCAGCAAGTGGAGCTCACTGGATAGCACCTGCCCTAAGCATCCAATCCCACATACTTGTGAGCCAGCTCAGTTTATAAGGATAGTCCTATGGACTTCTTCCACTTGACTGAGTATGGATGCCTTCTTAGGATCAAATCCTCAGGCAGGTTCATCATGAAGAATTTAAGATGTGGTAAAGCAGTATAGGAGCTTTTCCTTCTGTTACCATGGACTCCAGCAATCAGAGACTAACAGCCAAGTTGTTTGCATGGAGTTAGTACCTTTCTCATCCCGTCATCAAAACCACTGCCAGTCTCATCTCTAACTCCTGAGTCTTTATCCCTTAGAGCAGCACACTATCTCTTCCTGAACTCCTTGTTTAGTCTTGCATTTAAAGGATTTGGCCTCACAGCCTTCCATTAACTCCAGATAAACCACAGCTTGCCAGTCTGGAAGTTCTTCCCTTTCCTGCATGTTTTATAGCCCCACTTGTCCCACGAGGTAAATAAGGACTATTCTCAGATGAATAGAGAGTGTCTATCCATGACCCTATGGAAAAAGAGCATCCTGAAGCAGAGAGCATTGGACTTCTAGAAATTATAAGCTTTTAAAATTTAATGTGGGAATGAATTGTCTATATAATGTCATACAAAAGCAGAACAGTCTGCCCAAAAAGGTAGTGAGTATTTTACAACCTTTTGAATTTCAAAAGCCAGGGTTAATTTTAAGAGTTACTGGGACTCCTCACATGCTAAAGTACTTTGCTGAACTGTGACAAGATGAAAGGAGGTGAAAGTAATGAGCAGCTTGAGGGTGTATATTTGTTATAGTCAGAGGAGTTTTATCATTGACTTTAATGGTGCCAGACCTGTATACCAAAATTAAACAGGGAGTCAGGTATTTACACACGTTACAGGCTAATAAGCTGGTTTAAAAGTATAGTACATAAGAGTACATAAGAAGCATAGGCAGTGCCATAGCACCACCAGACTAATTGATACATCTTTAGTGGATTATGCTGCTTTCCTTTATCATTTTACATCTGTTTCTGCTTCAGCAGAGAGCTGTGTGCCTTATACTAGTCTGATAAGATTAATTTGAGGTATATTGTTTTCAGCTGTAACAACTGAACTGACAACCAGTAAACCAAAGGCATGATTTTCTTTTGGTTTATCTTTTCCACCCCCTACCCTGCTTCCTTTTAGTCATTCTTTTAATTTACTTATTTATACTTATTTTACAGCTTTGTCCAAATTTGTATCCGTGGTGAGTTTATGGCACACTGAGCTTAACTCTGTAAAGCCAGACTGTTCTCTCACATGTAGTAAAGCTTTCCACATTATGCATGTTGTGTTTTATTCCACTGTTTGGAGGAGCTTTTATGAAATCAGCAGCTAGATGGAAGGAAATAATTTGCATACTTGGCTCCATACACCTGGAATTCCTTAATTTTAGGGATTAACAAAATGAGTCTAATAAAAAGCATAGGGCCTTGTTAATCAGCTCTGTAAACTCCCTTCATTAGCTGTTACTTGCTGCCAACATGAGTGCACATTTCAGGAAATTTACATTGTACAGGTCAGTTATTACTATTTTATGAACTGATTTCTAATTTTATGTGACACAGTTTGTGTTTTTAGTGTTCCTAAAAGTTAAATAACTTTTTTTTTCTTTTTTTTTTTCTTTTTTTTGGGTAAGTCTTGAATAGAGTGTGCCCTTGTGCTGCCTCATTCATGACACTTTCCATACATGAGGACTATAATAACATCAGTTTACTGAAACTGACAATACAATATAGTGTCATTAATATAAACACATGTGTTGTAGTTGAGCTGATGTAGAAAACTTTCCTTCAAACTATAAAATATGGGTAATAAACACCTGAAGTTTTGTCATTTTTGGTTATTTTTTTTTAAACTAAAGCAATAAAAGTTTTCTAAACTTGTTATGAAATCCAGTAATCATAATCACTTTCTTTTACTAAATCCTACTAGAGTACTGCTTGTGTTTTTCCCTGTAGTTCTTCAGTGTAAAGTTACTCTTCATTACAACTTATACATACTTCAGAGACTTGATCTGAATCCTACTGAAGCATTTGGAGACATTTTCCTCACTGATTTAAATCAGCTTCCATTAAGCCCATCAAGGAATATCTGGGAACCTGCTATTTTTCTTTACTAATAAAATTATGAGAATTTTGAATATATCAATGCTATATTTCATGAAATCATAGAATGGTAAGGTTCGAAGAGACCTCAAGGATGATCTAGTTCCAACCCCCTGCCATAGGCAGGGACACCTCCCACTAGTACAGGTTACTCAAGGCCTCATCCAATCTGGCCTTGAACACCTCCAGGGACGGAGCAACCGCAACCTCCCTGGGCAACCTGTGCCAGTGCCTCACCACCTTCACTGGAAGGAACTTCCTCCTAACATCCAGTCTAAATCTCCCCTCTGCCAGTTTAAACCCATTGCCCCTAGTCCTGTCATTGCAAGACCTTGTAAATAGTCCCTCCCCAGCCTTCCTGTAGGTCCCCTTCAGATACTGGAAGGCTACTATCAGGTCTCCTCGAAGCCTTCTCTTCTCCAGGCTGAAGAGCCCCAACTCTCTCAGCCTGTCCTCATAGCAGAGCTGCTCCAGCCCTCTGAGCATCTTCATGGCCCTCCTCTGGAGCCGCTCCAACATTTCCGTGTCCTTCCTATTTCTAATGATAAAGTTCCTCATTCCCTTGTTTCAATTCCTTCTTCCTCAAAAATAAGATTATGTTGGAGTTTTTGTTTGGTTGTTTCTTTCATAGTTTGAATTCAATGCCTACCTTTCAAGGTAGGAAATCTGTTCGAGTCACACAGCAGCTATACATAGCAAGTTTTTAGGTACATTAACCTCTTCCTGCCTACTGGATTATATTTGGATTTTGAACATCCACTATATACTATGTTGACCTTAAGTTAACACTCTTTCATGTTGGAGCAAATCAATTTTATCCAACAAGGGAAACTGCCCCATCTTTCTGGTGCAAAAAAAAAAAAAAAGTGTCCCAAGGTCTAGAGCACCTTGATCTGAGCATCCAACACACCATGCAGAAATGAATTGTGGAAATTGAACAAAATGAAATTGTGACTTGTGACTAGGATGTTCTCATGTCCTGATTCCCCTCCTACCATCTTGCCATTATTTTAACTATTTTATTATATCAAGCACATATGAAGCAGTTGAAACAGTTTAAAGCTTGCAACAGTATCTGTAATTAATAAATGTTGCTAGAATGCAAGCAACCCCAAACAAACAAACAAAACAACCCCAAAACACAACAAATAAACTTTGAAATGCTCAAAGCCTTAGCAGCAGAAAAATTCTGATGGGTATTCTGAGAGCAAAGCAAGGGACTAACTTCTTAAAATAAATTATTCATTGTGAATTATTCAGTTCACTCTAACATTGTTACCTAGCTTACAAAGGTGTCATGACAATTAATACAAAGCAACTTAAGAGATAGGCTCTGTGATGAAAGTACTAAATATTATTCTTATGTTAAGATTTTATTTTTTTTAATACATATGCAAAAACACACACAGCCAATTATTCAGAAGTCGAGATTCATGATAATTTTGCACCAGGTCTGGGAACTGTCAGAGTGAGTACATCTTACTGCTGGAAAAACAAGCACACTTTCTTGTGGATTTCAATTAAACAGTGTGCTAGATATACTGATACCAAGGTTCTCTCAAATGTTTGCTCGGTACTAAATAACTATATTACAATCATTTTACCATTTTCTCTTTTCCTTCCAACTCCTTTGAGGTTGGAGGGAGCATTTTATGCTTTCCTATTTCCCTATCATGAAAAAGGTAACTTCCCAAGAAGTTTTAGGGGGAATTCCTGAACAATGAGTTCTCCAGGAGCAATGCCAGTTATTTGAGAGTGTTTCTGATAGAGGAATAAATTCTAGCAATTTTTTTGTTTCTCAGGAGGGTCTAATTTTTTTTTCTTAGTAACTAAAGAGAAGCTTTTGCAACTCTGTATTCAGTCCTAAAAGTTACAGCTTTGACAAACTGATTGCTGTCTTCTTTCGTGTAGTTACATATTCTATTTGAGAGAGTTTCTGATAGAGGAATAAATTTTAGCAATTTTTGTTTCTCACAAGGGTCTAATTTTTTTCTTAGTAAATAAAGGGAAGATTTTGCAATTCTGTATTCAGTCCTAAAAGCTACAGCTTTGACAAACTGATTGCTGACTTCTTTCATGTACGTACATGTTCTATTTGAAAGCAAAGAAAACAACAAAAATTTTTTAAAAAATCCCAACAACAACAACCACCACCCCAGAAAAAAATTAGTAAGCACTAAATGAACCTAGATACAAGTACACACGAAAAAATCAGAACCTGTTGCCATCTCAGATAAAGTGCAGTGGACATTCAGAAACCAACATGAAACCATATAAGTAAAGTTCTTTTGTACTTGAACTAGAGCACACACTAAAGAGAAGGAACTGCTCTTAGAAATCCCTGGCAAATGAAGACACACTGTATAGTGGTTGACGCTGTGAAAAAGTTCCAAAACTACTACCTATTTTTTAATTTTTTTTTCCTGTAACTAAATTAATGGACTTAGTATTTTAAGCTATTCTGTGGGATGAATAAACTGCTCTATGCTGACATAAAGCAGACTAAATAGCTACTCTACATCTGGTCCTTAAGAGCATAGTGATTTTTTGAATGATGACAGTACCCATGCAAGGTTGAAATAAGAAGTCTGAACTCTACATCACATGTCCTTGTTTTAAGCTGGTGGCCAGTGTTAACAATCAGGAGAAGTATTTTATTACTTAACAAAGTTCCATTTTCTATCCTTCTTACATTCTCACTTATCTCCTCTAGAGAATTGGAGAGATACCCAGAGTATCCAGGAGTCAAGAGACAATATAGAAAATGGACAGGCTACTTTCAAATGTTTGTCCCCTTAATGGTGACCAGAGAAAGCTACTTGAGATGACAGCAGCATACAAATACTCCCTCCAGAGACTCTGATCATACACTATCTACCCACTTGTATTTTCCCAAATATTTTGTTAAAAAGGAAAAAAAAAAAATGAAGGAAAGAAGGAAGCAAAAAAGTTCCCAAGTTATCAGTCACAGCTACTGAGGTAACAGAGTGAGTAGATGGTATGCTGCTGCTAGTCAGCCTGCTGCTGTAGCTTTGTCTGGTGTCATTGGGTTGCTGTCCAGCTAAAATAAAATGCTGCCTAAAGAAGAGCATATTGCCAATGCTGGCTGCCAACCTTAGAACTAGTGATAATCCAAACAACACAAAGTGCCTATTATCAGTTCCTTCTCTGAACAGCCCATTAAAAACAGCTGTGCAGATAAAAGAACTGGAGAACTTTGTAGCAGAAATTAAGCAGAGAGAGAATGTGGTGATTTGAGCCAGCCACTGCCATTTAATTTCTGTGAAAGAAGAGTTAAAAAAAAAAAAAGGAAGAAAGAAAGGATAAGACTCCAAGTTATGAATGGAAAAGGAAAGTTGTATGCCTGCCTGAAACACTGAAAACCATTGTGGAAGAGAACTTCCAAAGACAGGAGGTCTTCATTAAGATTTAGAGGCTAATCTTAGAGAATCTCTCTGCTGTGAGTTGGCAATGCAGATGCCAACACCTGAATGATAGCATACAGAAACAGATGCTATCATCTTTCCACAAACATAAGCATCCCCATAGAGGTTCCCACACACTGTATTCCCCAGAGTAAACATCACTTCTCTGTTGCAGTAAAGTCACCGGGGAACAAACCAAAATCCTTTCTATAACAGGAGTACGATTAAAGGAAAGTTATGTAAAACTTGGAGTACTCTGTCAAGCTGCATTTTCAAAACTAGAGAAAATAGTGGCAGCTAGGAGCTAGGTGCTCTGGAGCCCCTGGACCATTTTATGTCTCAGCTAATCCATAAACAAATGGTTTGCTCTGTGCAAGCCTCAGCTTCACAGACAATAGAGCTCTCCCTCCTCCCTTACAGAAAGTGCATTCAAATAATTTCTAAAGAATTTACGAGTGCTGCTGGGCTAGACCATGTCCTCTAGCACAGCCTGTCGGAGAGACACAGAGGCGTCACAGCTTCACAGTTCCGTTGCTCAGTGCCCAAATCATCACTTTTTCTGAAGGGTATTTTGCCTAGACACTGCCAGGAAGAAGGGCAGCTATCACTGAAGACTGATTTCCTCAAACAAGTGCAGTGTTTTGGGGAAGAGGGACAACTTCTGGAGAAAACTTAATTAACCTACAGCTGGTACGCAGTAATTCTGGACCCCATACCAAGTTTTTCTGTGCAAGTACTCATCACTGGTACAAATAGAAGCAAAGGAGTATTTTATGGTATTATTTCCTCTAAATTTTAGACATAATTTTTTTCAGTCATATTTTTTTTCTGAAGAATAAGGAACCCTTTTTAAGTGAAGAAAAGGCTTTGTTTTTACCCTACAATGAAACAGTAAAAAAGGGTTTGTTTTTTTTCCACATTTCTGACTGCCCCCTCATTTCAAATACATGTGGATTTGCTCACGGTTTAAATGGATATGATCAATCGGTTTGACTTCAGTTATACATGCAAATGAAAAGTTTGCATGAAATAAAAGGTCTGTGAAAAGACTGTTGAACATTGCAAATATTGTGGCAGTACCACTTAGCATTAGTGGTTAAAAAGTTAGAAATCACTTCACCATCTACCCTACACAACTGCAGAGATTTGTCATGCTAATGTTATATTGGAATTTCTCCAAATTCTTGGAACGTCTATCCATTTCTTCATGATGTGGCTGAAGTGGAGGAAAGTTGGCCTGAGGTGGCTCACACAAGACCTTACAATCCATTTTTGCAGAAGAGCAAATTACCACATTGCTCACTATGTTCAGAACCGAATGTAAAGCTCCTCTTTGATTTAGCCTTCCAACAAAAACACAAAGAAATGAAGAGAATTTAGAGGGAAAAGTGAATAATAATCAAACCCAGCTGTTTCAGAGGGAAGACAGGGAAGAAAGAATCTAGACCACAGTTCTACCTAATAGCATAACTTGGTATGCAAGTATTTTGAGTATTAAGATGTCCTGGTGATGTAAGTGTATATGTAGGTATTGAAGCATTTTTTCCTTCTCACCTCAGGCTTCTCCATTTTAAGCAGATCTAAAACATGCACCATCAGGAACTATCGCTTTCTCCATTTTTCAAAGAGCTAATAGATACTAATCATTGACCTCAGACTTGTCATACATCACTAGAAGGATGTTCTCCATAAACAACATGCTGGAGGTCATGTCAATGTCCACTTCCACCTCCTTTGATTTCTGCCCATCTGCAGCTTGCAGGCCAAATAAATCTCGTTAAACAGCATGTGCACAACTCTCTTAAACATTCCAGAGAACAAAGACAAAAGAAACAGTAACAGCCACAGTTATATAAAGCTGCAGCAGTAGCAAAAAAAGTCTACGGGTAGCTTGAGTTTCATAAGCACTGAAAACATAATCTGTCACCAAGCAGTGCGCACACTGCATGTGACTACAGCTGGGTCACGATCACAGGTGATTGGGAGCTGATTTGTGGCTCAGTGCTGCAGGATGGTCTCTGCCATCCACTGTTCCCATTGTGTGCCTCCTTTTCTGCTCTCAGCTGCATGTTCCTGCCTCTTCTCTTATGGTGGCCTGTCTTAATGCCCTTCTGAACAGATCACAGCAGTAACTTTCCAAACTGAACTGTGGATGAGGGGGGAGAGAGTGTATTTTAAAAAAATTAAAAATTTGAAAAAATTGTTTTATGCCCAGGCAGATGAGTCAGCTCAGCAGAGTGAGCAAAGTGAGTAAAAGAAAACAAGGAAACTAACACTGGGAAAAGGGAAATGGGTGGATATGGAAGTCAGATCACTCTCTTCGGCATCAGCCACCTCTACTGTCTATACACGTAGCTGTCATTCTTTCAGTGTGATACACAGTGAATTTTTATGCCTGGAAAAGATAGAGAAGGGACAGAAGCACACTTTTGAAGAGACTGAGAGACCTCACTCCACGATGCACAAAAATCCACGGTAGCCTCAAAATCCAGAGTTATTACACTGAAGAGGGTTAGTTTCTAATAAGTTCAAAATTCAAATAAACAAAGGGGAGAGGCAATGTACCAAGGTGTTAGTGAATACATATTGGTTTACTTGGGACGTCCCTGAGCCAAAGGGATATTTAGAAATAGATTCCCAGTAGCTCTGATTTGCAATTTTTGAAGTGCAAACCCAATTGTTTTATAAATTGTCAAGCTGTTCTGATTAATTTGTTCAATTTCTAGAGTTCTGCATTATTCTACTACCAAAGTTTACACCTCTCTAAAACTATTCTGTTTTGTTTTATCTTGATTTAATGGCAATGGAAAATTGCCAAATACAGTGGTTTTCTAATGAATAATTAACTTCCATAGTGAAAAAGTGAATCAATTTTCCCCCCTCTGATTTTAACTATATTTTACTCTATTTTACCATATTCTTCTCAGAAGATTTTGAAGCTTCTTTTCATCAGCTTTGCAGCAGGGAAGTTCAGCTGCTGCAGCCATTTCTTTCTTACCTTCAGCTCGTATAAAGTCATAGCTATTCTGTCCTCAGATAGCTTTCAATAAAAAGCTTTACATGAATTCCAATGTGCTTTATTTAAATTAGTTTTTAAAAATCCTGGAGTTCAGCTACCCCATCACAACACTTAAGAGATTTAAACTGAAAGCTATCAGTCTGCTTTTAGCACACTGATGAATTTCACAGAACCAGAAATACTGTTTCCAGAATTAAACTGCCCAGCATAAGTGGCAGGAGTCCTGCATTCGTGTTGCTGCATTACAGAACAGTCCTCCCTTGCAATCCAGATGGACAAACTTTGTTCACAAGCTTTAATTCTGTCAGTGCTACAAATCACAGAATGCCAGGGGCTGGAAGAGACCTCAAAAGATACCTAGTCCAACCCCACTGCCAGAGCAGGATCACCTATACCAGATCACACAGGAACGCTTGACTCAGGCTGTTTGCTGGCACATGTAAAATTGATTGAATATTTTTTTTTTAATTATTATTATTTTACTTCACTTTTGGTGACTTCTGGAGATACTATCTAACAAAATGGAATTTAACTAATGGTTAACTGCTCTCTAAACTACATTGCATTAGCACAAGATGCTGTAGGGAATCTGAACTGAATGCAAAAATTACATTCAGAAAGGATTCCATCTGGCAACAATTGCATCTGTCCATACTTGTTGTAAAGGACTAGGGACAGTAACATTTGTACATCATATTATTTCATATCTAGTACTATGTTAACTTTCAAGCAAAAATATGGATACAGAACACTATGAAACAGAAAGAAAAGGGAAAGATACTTGTGGATTAAAAAAAAAACAAACACAAAACCAAAACAAACACCAAACAACCAAACTCCCCTTGTTTGTTTTCAATGGGAGAATAAAGCTGATTTTCCTTGTAAATCTACAACCATATGTCAGGCCTTTGGGGCACAGTGTGAGTAAAAGCTAGCGTCTTCTGGTTTTGTTCCACTCCAACTTTATTCTGAAATATGCAGCCAGGACCTCCCTCCCATTGTTCTCTTTCTATTGTATATAATTTCCACTTCTCGGTTTTGCATGAGCAAAAGAATTGTTTAAGACATATATACCACCAGTCCTGGATAGTCCCTTTCTGCTCCTACCACCACAGTTTAAAGCACAAGAGAAGAGCATTGTAAGGTGCTCTGTGTGAACTATACAGTTTATTGATTTATTCCTGTCCTTATGAACATCTGTCACAATGGGGTATGTTGACACTGTTTACACTGCTCAGATTTACACAAACCAAGCCAATACACCACCACAGCCATGGTAACCTCCAGAACCTTAGGAAGAGACACTACTGAAAACCTAAATTTGGAGGCTCATCCACCAAGTCATCACACATGCTTAGACCAGCAGCAAAAGAAGCCATCTAGTCAAAATTTCAATTTCCAACCAGCTTTGTACATTGAACTTTGACAAAAGAAGTATGACAAAAACTTCTGGAAAAAAGTGTGGCAAAAAAGTCATTCTTTACTTTTTTCTAACCGCTTACAGAGGCAGCTGTCAGCAAGAGGCCAAGGCAAAGCTATGCTGAACATGCTGCAGCTCAGGATCTGTCAGATCATGTCAATGCTGCCTGAAGCTTGGTTGAGGTGGGCAGCTGCACTCTGCCTTGCATAGAGCTTTCACATGCATAGCTGCATTCGCATGTCAGAGCTCTGAGTTCAGGGAGCACCAGCAGGTTTCCAGAACTCTAGGTCAATATTACGCAAATGTGGAATTTGTAAATGTTTTCTTCAAAGCTAACTTGGGGAGGATTTGAGCTGACATCTTCTTATTGCATTGGTGTTAGCAAGGACAGAAAATGGCACCAAATAAACACTCAAGGTAGGCTTTGTCACATTGTTAATGCTCTGCCATTAATCCTGATGTTTGGCTGGACAATCAGCCTTCTGTTTGGTGATGGTTGTCTTTGAAGGTTGCTCTCAGTCTTTGAAAACACTAATTGTCAAGCCAACATTTACAGAGGAAGTTGTAAAATGAGAGGTTATTATCTTCTGCCTTTGCACTGATGATAGAAAGAGGCCACAAAGAATAGTTTTCTATTAAAAGCTTCATACGTTGTGGATGGTGGCAAGTACAAACAGAATAAAGAGCCAGTCTGAAAAAACATACCATGGCCAAGCACAACAGAGGCTCTGCAGCCTGCAGTTCATCTAGCTGGCAAAAGAGCCACTCTTGATTTCAAATGATGGAGAGTCAGCATTTGAAAACAGCACTTTAGAATGTCTAGTGGTTAATTAATCTTAATGTTTGACTTGTATATTATTTTTGATTCAAGTTTCTTTAACTCTTAAACTTCTTTATGCACTGTCACTTGGTTGAAGGATGTTTTTATCATTTGTTTCCTTCTCCCTCCTGTGATTAAATTGTCCATTTTTAGCACTCTCTTCAGGGATTTAAACAGACTGAATTCCTTAGATCTTACTACAGATTTGTTTTCAAGATGTTAACTATTTTTAATGGATTCTTCTGTTGTGTTATTTTTATTTTTTTTCATAGAAAAACTTTTTTAAAGTGTTTAATTAATATTTTATTTGTGGCTAAATTATATTTATTTCCTATACACCAAGACCTGGTTTTATTTTCATTCTCTTCTGAATATTTACATCAGTTCTTTTGCAAGACTTCTTAAATAGCCCATCAAATACCTATTTTCTTAACGTGATTTCTTCAGTTAGAAAAGTGTAGTTGTGCTGCTGAAGCTTGCAGAGTTATTGTGGAGTGCGAACAAACTGCTGTGTCACAGCAGCTGTAGCCAAGACAGTTCTGCTTCCACGGAGTTCCAGTTTGCAGTTATTGCAAATGATTTCCTTGCTGTTTGTTGTCATTAAGACATAGAATGTATTAGATACACAACCTGGCTAGCTGTGATCAACTGCAGCAAAAGCAAAGACTCTAAAGTGAGCACATGAAGGGGAATCAACCCACATCAAGACTGAGTTTGCATAAGGAGACCCCAAAGTTTATGTGGCAAAACCAATGCTTACTTGAACAAGCAGAAGCTCATCTGCAAATCTATGGTTGAGGATAACTTTTATCTAGGAAGATAATGTCAATATGTTGAAGAGTAAAGCCTAAATTAAAAAGCACAAGTGCAAAGGACAGACATATACCAGCAGAAGGAGTACCAGGAAGATGTTCCTGAGAATTTAGCAGGGAGGAGCTAGTCAATTTTCTCTACACTTGTGCTCCAGTAAAGGGAGTCGAACCTCAGTGTGTGCCCACAGGCATGCCTCTTGCAAAGCAGCCACTTCTTCGAGAGAAACTGGAGAGTTTTTCTGTCAGCGCTGAAGGTGTGAATTCTTATTTTGTCTTTTCTTATCAAAGGTGGAATGTTTATCACAATCATACTGATTCACCAGGTATGCAGAAGACATAGCTAGGGCCAGTGTCACTAACTTTTATTTACATAAGATGTTAATTCAAAAAAGTCACTGGTTTTCAGTATATTTTTCCGCATTCACAATTTTCCTCTGTCTGGAATGTTTTTAATGCCTTAGCTGAGCAGCAGTTGTGGTGAGTTAGGTGTGTTATATCCACTCCTGGTTTTCCATCTTCCCTGCAGCATGAGTCTCATTTGTTTAGCTGTGTTTTGATCTCCTAATTCACACCCCAGTGTGCCATGTCCCCGCCACCGAAAAATTTCTGCCCTCTTTTCTCTGGCTCCTAGGAGGTGCCAAAGCAAACAGTTAGCAATCACACCACAAACTTCTGTTAGTGTTCCAGGAAAAGAGATCCAGGCGTTCCTGCAGGCTATTAGGAAGGTGATGGTGCAAACATGAGGATGCTAAAAGGATTAGCAGGATGTGTATGTACCACCTTTCTGGAGGCAAAGAGCTAACAGAAGTTGCAAAAAGGACTACAGAGTGAAAACCAGTGAATTTATGTATGAAAACAGGATTTTACGTTGGTACCAATCATGTATTGGAAGTGTTATTATAACTATATGTCTTGCATTCTTAACACTAGCTCTAATTTACAATCGGGATATACATTAAGGATCAAGGATCTACCCACAAAATAAAACACCCAGAAAAGCTCAGTGGTCTGAGACTGAGCCCCACAACAAGGTTTTTTTAAACACATATGAAGCTGCTTGCTATACATGCTATATTGTACTTTACATTGCAGGTCCTAGTTAGGGGTGTGTGATACTATATTCAGAAATCACACTCTCAAAGAAATGCTTAATTGTTTAAGCACAGGATTTCTTAACAGATCCCTCAATTTCACCTCTTGAATTTTACAATTAATTTTGTCAGTTTATATATTTACACCACAGCATGCAAAAATGGGAGAGGGGAAGGGATAAAAAAAAAAAAAAAAATCCCAGTCCGTAAAGGCATTTTACCAGAGACACTGAAAAATAAAGACATTAGCAAAAAAAGTATAATTAAATTAAAATGCCAGCTTGCCAAAGAAGCTCAGTAAATGGGAAATATATCAAACTGTGATAATACAAATGGGCTATTTCTCAAGGTGTGAGAAAGTCAATGGAATAAACTCTGATAATTTGCTGACTTTTTATGTACCAGGTAGAGTAATGATTTAAAAGTAAATTACACAATAACAAACACAATATATCACGTACCACACTTACTCTTCATAGCTACATCAGAATTTTAGGCATTATTGAAATAGTAAATATGAAAAAAAAAAAACGAAAACAAAACCAAACTGTGGTTGAGGTAACACGACCACGTGCTTGCAAGCAATGCTGGACTTTATTGCAATTATGTTGGTTTATATTTTCATGGCTGCACTTTCCAAGCAGCAATTTTGACTTGTTTATTTCGAATGCACTCTAATATCTATCCACACATTAATGATAACAAGGGTTTTTTCTGTCTATACCAAATTGTTTCGTAAGGACTATCAGCTTTTTAGAATATTCAAAATTACTTTTGGCATGTAGTGTTCATTTTTTTCTAGTTCGTCTTTTAGTGTGCAAACAACCTTTGAAAACCTGAGTCGAGGTGTTTATGTGTCAGGACAATATCAAAACCTATCCAGTTGCCAGGGCCCGTGTCCGCACCGGGGCCGCGCACGGTGGATCCTCGCTGCTCTGCTGCCCTCTGCTGAAAACAGACGACGACGTCGGGGGTGGGGGAGAGCTGGTATTGCTCTAGGAAATGCTCAAAGATTATCATTTATATGCCTCTTCCGTGCTGGCTCCTCACTTGGGAGGATTCTCTAGCGTTTTAAATTAAATTTGGCTACATGATGCCTGAACACCAAAAAGCAGAAAGGAAAATAGTTAAATAAAATGTTCCCTTTTCCTTTGCTGTGACTGAAATATAACTAGTGTAGTGTCATCTTACACTGGGAGAGTTTGAAAAGTAAATCCACCAATAAATAGATTTCTGTCTTTTAACATATAGGAGTAGAGAATATAAATTCATTGCTAAAAGTTAAAGTAAGTATTTTTCTGGCCAATCATACTGGCTTTCGAGTGTGTCAACTGCTCTCTAGGGACACATACACTTAGGACAATGTCAGAGCAAAGCAGCGGCAGCATAGCCAGAGGCATGTTGTAGCATCAAACCCTGCTGCAGAGCCAAGATGCTGCGTCCCTGGAGGCCTCGTACCCTGCAGGGTTGTTGGGTCAGGGCCACTGTGTTCCCTTTCTGAAATTCACTGGCCGTCAAGGCAGTGAAATTGCAAATGATTTTCTGAAGTATTGATACCATTAAAAGATATTTTTTTCCCATAAACCTGCTGTGTATTTTAATTAATTTCATTTTCATTGCATAGCATGCAATTAGACAAGTAGAGATAAGTCTTCTCACAGGTAAACTTGCACTCAAAATATTAAGAGAATCTAACATGACTTTTAAAGGGTTAGAATGTAAACAGTCAAACACTTGCTTTCCAAAAACAAGTGTGCATTTTATACATATTATCTACCTGATTTTTATCCTAATAGACCATAACAGCTTCTAAAGAGCCATTATGGATTATTGTGTAAATCCTTCTTTGTTCACAGGCTATTGACCCAAGAGCACATTGTGTCCCTAAAGAAGTCTTGATAGTCCATCATGTTAATCCAGCTGCAAGGTTAGTACATGATGTATGGAAAATCTTTACATAATTTTCAATGAAATTAAATAAGAATTTGCCTGCACAGATAATTATGCTCCACAGTGAAATAATTCAATATCAGAGATAACCCAGGGTATACTTGAATAAAGAATATTTGATCATGTTATGGATTACACATCTGTGTGTTCCTTATTAAAATCAAATTCAGGCTGTGTAATGAGAATCGTTGGAAAGGGATAAAACTATTAGTTGGGCTTTGAAGCTAAGGTAAATACAGAGATTTTATTTTTAAACAGATAATATTAATAAACAGTATGTTCTTTTCAGATATTAGGAAACAATTAGAACAGAATCTTTGTTATATAGAAAATGTATTTGAAAAAGCAGAAGATATACTTGCACTTTAACTCTCAGTTACTTATAGCTTATGCCTAAGTGCAGCACTGTTCCCTAAAGAGAAATTTAATGTTGTGACAGAACCTAAACTGCAAAACTTTTAAAAAGTGTTTAGGTCTATGAACTACATGGAATGGACAGACAACTGACAGTTTGCATCTTGTCACTCAGGGCTGATGCTTTGTGAGAGATGGTTCCCAGGTGGTGAGAGCTGCAGAGTACACCAACAACCCATAAGCAGCTGGGTCTCAGCTTGTCCTGAGTACCAACTGAAATCTTTTGCATATATAATCCTGCTGAGGCAGTATTGTGAGTTTTATAGTATAGTTGCTGCAGAAATTAAACTCTTTAGTGATTCCCTTATTTATACGTGTGCTTGTATTTCTCACTAAAACAAATATTTGTAGCTTTAATTCAAAGTTACCCAGAAATTAAGTAAAACCATTATCACAAGAGAGATGAAATCATGGTGCTACATTGCAATTTTAATTCATTGCTCCATTACCTATTTCCAAGTTAAAATACATTCTGCTCAGTAATTTTCAGATCTCTTAGAGGAGTTCATTTTTTGCTCGGCACACACATCTTTATTTGGTGAATTCAAATAGTGCCTTGCTGCAGACAGTTACATATGAGATATGATATAATATCCACACCAAACATTCGCCATCTCAAGATCAGTGTTTCTAATATACTTATATATATATATATATGTATTTGTTTGTTTGTTTATATTTTAAGGGCAGTAACATCATCAAATCATCGCATAGAAGACAGTTTCCTGGTAGCAGGTAACTAGTTGTATAAAGGTTTTTTAGTAACTGGACAACAGTTTTATGGAAAGTAGCCCCTGGAGTGCAATGACAGTATTTGGCTACCGCTCCAGTTGAAGGTAAGAGTGTGAAACTGTTTTCACCCAGTAAGAAATGCTGATTATTAGGGTGGAGTTCTTGGCCTGAGAAATGGTGAGGAAGAAGGGTGGCAACCTCACCTGTTCTGTGTTCATTTATGACATTACCATGACAGGACTGTGTTTCCTAAGAGGACAGTAGTCCACATATATCTCCCCATACTTCATATATACCCACATCTCCTCTGCCCTTACCCTAGCCTCTCCAGGCAATGCAATTCAAAGAGCAGATCAAGTATCCAAGGCATACAGGGACGCCGAGCATTGGTGCACAAGGGATTTCTTATGAATCCTCTCCTGTACTTACAAGCTAGGAGACAGACCTACACCTCTTCACCACAGGGGTGGCTTTATCTTGTGGATCACAAGCCACAATAACTACAGATGAAACTCCAAGTGCTGTGTTTCATGTCTCTTGGACTGTTCGCTTGTCTAATGCTAAAAACAGTACCAAAGGTAGTGAGTTGTGATGGCAACACAAGCCTTCAGCCTTACATGGGCAGCTTGAGTCCTTACGTAAGACACAGGTATATTCTCTACTGCCTACAGAAGCAGACCATTAATATTTTATGGATTTCTCATCCTCTCCGTTTGTGTAATTTATCAATGCCCAACAGGTCCTCTGCCAGCTATACATTAAAACTATTTTCAAAATATTTCATTGTCAGCCCATGGCACCTTCATTATTTATTAAGATAAGGGACATGATGAACAGGAACAGTAGGTAGCTTATTTGCTCAAATGTACTTTATGAATCCTTTGAACACACAGATCTGCTAGGAATATACAGCCCGGAGGTATCAGAGTCATAGGTATGATTCATGCAAATAATAAAAAATATTGCATGTTTAACTTAGTACCAGCATTGTCTGCCTGGAAAGTTCTGCTCTTGAGCACATACAAATAGGATTTTTGAAGCCTGTGACTTTTATTTCAGGTGTACATAAATATAAATTGGAGGTTTAATTGTATTCGATGCAAAGTATGTGTTGTGGATTTTACAATGTATTGAGTGAACAGTATGAACAGGGGAAAGGATTCTGTAGGTCATTCTCTATTGTTTTGGTTTTTTTTTAATGAGGAGTGGTAAAGTTGCCCTTTCTGCCCCACATAAAGGACTCCTTTATTTTGCCATTCTCTTTTATTCTTCTTTTTTTTTTTAACTACCTTTTCCAGAAATCCTAACAAGACAACAAATGACACCATCACAGAACACAATAATGCAAGAATCAGTTTGTTGCCTAAATATGCTATTTTGTGTTAATTCAGAAAATTATACCACTTCAGGATGACAACAGGGGCTCACAAAGCCTACAAATAAATGAAGAAATCAACACACAAAAAAGACATATTACAAGGGGAATTTTGAGTTGTGGTTAGAGAGCATCAGAAGATACTTTGGTTACTCTCTGACCTGTCTCACTCCCACAGAACTACCAAAACCCCATTCAGCAGTGAAGTGAGGGAGAGTAACAGGGAAAAGCAGTTTTTAGGAGGTGAATCTGACCCTGAGCATCCAAGTTTGTAGGAACATGCCTACCTCTCTCTTTTTTAAGCATACAAAGGATATTTGTTAGAATGGCAAGTACAAACCCAGGCAAGACAGTACCTCCAAGCACAGAAAAATGTGACACGTTTGCCTCCCCAGCTGCACTAAGCCTTACACATCTCCCATCCAGCACTGGAGCAGCAAATCAGCTGCACAAATTCTGCACTGGAAAATGTCTTTCGTCTCCTATCAGACAGCAATATAGTGAAAACAAAGCCCCAAAACCAAACACAATAAACCATGTTGCCCCAAACATTCTGCAAGTTGGGTTAACAATGTAGATACAGATGCCCAAGTGGCCTTATTGCAAGTCCTTTGTCTGTTAAAGGCAAACTGTTATGCAGAATCTAAGGTCAGACTACAGCACCAGGTACTCAATAACTCTTAAGTAGCCCTCTAGACCACTGGGCTTTATGACCAGTCCTAAGTAGGTAAGATTTGCTTCAGATCTGAAGTACAGAGGCCTTTCCACAGAACCAGTAGAGAGATAAGTATATTTAGTTTGGATGAAACCCAGAGTGAGTAGGGATGGAGGCAAGCACTCTACAGTCCCCACTCAGATAATATAGGCCAGCAGTCTGTACCAGGCCTTTTGGAAAATAAGCACTGTAATTTCTTATTCTTAATTTTCTTTGTGTTTTAATGCATTATTTGCTCAGAAAAGTTGCCCCAGTTATGATGAAATCCAGTTCCTGTCTATGGATGACTTGTGAACTGTCAGCAGATGAACACTGTTTGCATATTTAATTCTTAAACTGCATAATCAATCACATAGTATAATTTGTTTCCTGGACTAACCAATATTATAAATTGTTCTACTTCCCCACTAGATAAATATCGCTCTGTGGGGCAGCAACTTAACTAGAAATCCATATCTAGTAGAAGGAAGAAAGTTGTATTTACAATCAACTTATAAACAAAACTTTTTTTTTTTTTTTAAATCAAAGCCCCACTGAAATGGGCACACTGAAATAAACACAGTAGTGTTTAAATTTTTATTACAGTTTATTAACATTTTCTATCATTATTCACTAAGTATCCGTATGCATAGGAAATCACCTCTTTGATAAACTAAGGAAAGGCTATCTCCTATACTTATTTTAATCAGGCCAGTCAGTATTTAATTTTCTATACATTTCAGTTAAAAGAAACTTAATTTTCTCTCAAAAAGATAATTTTAATAGTAAAATGTAATTGTATATCCATTACAAATGACATTCAATTTTATGTTTAATAGAGCTTGTCAAATTGAAAATTGCAGTTTAAGAAATAATCCTTCATAGGACCTGTCACATATACAAATCTGCCATTTCATTTTTATTAAGTTATCCAAGAATTTCTTAATGGTTAAGCTGTAGAAAAGAACTCACAAAGTTGAGTGTGTATTGGTGAGAGTTTAGGTTCAGGAGACTGTGCGCCACCAGGGGGAAACCAAATCTACAACCTGGAATGGGATGATTTTGTGGTTGGGAATGTAAAACTGTTCTTCAAAGGTGTTCTTAAATCACATTCAGCCTTGTAAATTCAGTGATGTTAATACACATTTTCCATTAACACTAACAATTATTATTAACACAATATTATAAGGAAATATAGCTTGCAGATTTCAAAATTATCCACCGCGAAGATCTTAGCAACCGAAGGTATGATGGAACAAAACAAAACAAAACCAAAACAAAACAACAAAAAAAAAGTACCACATATAAAAGAGATTTTTCTACAGAACAGACAAGAGAGTATCTTATTTTTAAAAAAGTTGAGCAACTACTCCATACCTATGAATTTCTGATGCAGAAATGAGTCAAGGTTTCAGGTATATTTGAGAGCAGGACTCAGTTTTAAATTTGGAAGTCACTGCATTTTGTCCATTTTCAGAAAATATTCTGCTATATGGGAGTGACTGGGTAGAGAACTGAGTATGTTATCACCACATGCTCTTTTACTAGTGTTTTAGGTCTGCTTTTGTTTGCTTCCTTTCTTTTCCTCTGTGCTTGTTTCTATAAAGTCCAGATTTGCATGCTTATGAATTGTCACCTGTTTGGATCAGCAAATGAAGACCAGGTTTCTGAGGCAAGTATCTAACTGGCATATATCAGAACATCCCTCAAGTCAAGAGAATTAGAAGGACATTTACACTGTGCTGTAATACTCCAATAAATGTTCATTTAACGCAGAAACCTCCCAAAGACTCAATGCCAAAGACTATAAATTGCTGTAAGTTGCACTCAGAGGAAAATCTCGAGAATTACAACCAAACTAAACAAAACACCCCAAAGAAACAAATGAAAAACCAAGCCCTAAAACAAACCACCTTTAAATTGCTTTTATTAATTTCTGTCTTGGCCTTTTAGGGCGGATGAAGTATCTGCAGCAGTGGAGTACAGAGGTAGGGAGAGGAGGAGGAGGAGGTGGCTTTTTTCTCTGGTGATGAATGAAGTCTGACTACAGCAGTGATGTACACTATCTCAGTTGCTGCAGGGGTTAGATCACATTAAAAGAGGAATGTGCAATTGAACTGACAGAAGGCAAATGATTACCACTGGACATCAGTCATTTGTTTCAAGGCTGTAACATGGTAGAAAACCCTGGGCACTGGTATTCATCTGTGGGATTCCACTCTGGTCAAAACATCTGTTCTCAGATAAGAGAAGTGTTTATGTTGATGTAAAATCATGCAATGTTTTTGGGTTTGGTTTTGGGTTTGCTGTCAGTTTTTGTTTTGTTTTGTTTTTTCACCAGCAAGAATGCCATTTAGACACAAAGGGAGAAAAAAAAAAAATCTGAAAATAATATCAGAAGGTGTCAAAAAACTCATATCAGGTTTTGGCCCAGTGCCTGACTACAAGTGCAGGATTATTCCTAGACTGTCTTGTTGATTGTCCACTCTAGTTAACATTATCCCAAGGGAGATCACTTCAGACAGTTTCCCACAACTGATGTGTAACACTGTCAGAAGCTTCTTGATGATGGTCAGCCAAAACTTTACCTTTTTTAATATCTTCCTGTAACTTCCAGCTATATCATCACTTACTGAGCAGTTCCTTTCCTTCCTTGGTTGTTAACACTTTTCATATACTTGTAGATGATTATCAATACCGTCACATTATCACTGCTTCGGCAAGCCATATACTTGCAGCTTTTTTATCTTTTATCTTCAAGTCAGTTCCCCTACTCTTCAGATTTCATGTCACCACTTAGATACTAAGGGAAAAACCTGATGTATAGTTCTCCATTTCTAAGCATGCTTTTATTTTGCCTTTATGAAGTACCTGTAAAATATTTCAACTGTGGCATTTTTCCTTTATGAATTGTTCATAGTCAGATAAGTATAATTTATTATATACTTTTGTTTATAATTTGAATTTGTCTCAGTTTACATTAAAATATGGATGAAGTGTACATACATGACTGGTGTTCAACTGAAAGTACTGAGTATTTGACATTATCTATGTCATAGTATACTTAGTCCCTCAGACAAAACGTATAATTAATTGGTCTTCATTTTCACAAGGAGAGAGTGTGAGAGACTTGAACGAAATGACTGAGGATGTTTAAATATTTTATTTCTTACTGTAACCCAAGAATTTAAAAAAAGTTACTGACCATATTTGAACAAATTGTTTTCCATGAATTCTTAATCACAGAATCATAGAATGGTAAGGTTGGAAGGGACCTCAAGGATCATCGAGTTCCAACCCTCTGTCATAGGCAGAGCCAGTGTT
Organism: Eubucco bourcierii; assembly: GCA_013396675.1. Lineage (NCBI taxonomy): Eukaryota > Metazoa > Chordata > Aves > Piciformes > Ramphastidae > Eubucco > Eubucco bourcierii. Next base: position 29,600 of record VWZE01025182.1, on the reverse strand, counting down.
TATAATTTGGTTCATCCAACCTGGCCTTGAACACCTCAACAAAAGGTGTTGAAAAGCTCAACATGAGTCTGCAGTGTGCACATGCAGCCCAGACAGCCAACCGAGTCCTAGGCTGCATCAAGAGAAGCGTGGCCAGCAGGGCAAGGGAGGGGATTCTGCCACTTCCTGGATGTGTTCAAGGCCAGATTGGATGAGGCCTTGAGTAACCTGTACTAGTGGGAGATGTCCCTGCCTATGGTAGGGGGTTGGAACTAGATGATCCTTGAGGTCCCTTCCAACCTTACCATTCTATTCTATGATTCTACCTCCAGGAAGGGAGCAGCCGCAACCTCCCTGGGCAACCTGTTCCAGTGCCTCACCACCCTCACTGTAAAGAACTTCCTCCTAACATCCAGTCTAAATCTCCCCTCTGCCAGTTTAAGCCCATTGCCCCTTGTCCTGTCATTGCAGGACCTTGTAAATAATCCTTCCCCAGCCTTCCTGTAGGCCCCCTTCAGATACTGGAAGGCTACTATCAGGTCCCCTCGAAGCCTTCTCTTCTCCAGGCTGAAGAGCCCCAACTCCCTCAGCCTGTCCTCATAGGAGAGCTGCTCCAGCCCTCTGATCATCTTTGTGGCCCTCCTCTGGACCCGCTCCAACACTTCCATGTCCTTCCTGTGCTGAGGGTTCCAGAACTGCACACAGTACTCCAGGTGGGGTCTGACAAGAGCAGAGTAAAAGGGCAGAATCCCCTCCCTTGCCCTGCTGGCCACGCTTCTCTTGATGCAGCCCAGGACTCAGTTGCTGTCTGGGCTGCATGTGCACACTGCAGGCTCATGTCGAGCTTTTCATCAACCCAGACTCCAAGGTCTTTTTCCTCAGGGCTGTTCTCCAGCCATTCACCACCCAACTTGTATTTGTGCTTGGGTTATGCCTACCCTAATTACATAACATCTATGAATTCTTAATTACATAGTATCTCTTCAGAACCTTCAGTAGTTGTTCATAAATAAAAGAAATAGTTGAAAAATAGTTAAATAGAATCATTTGGATTAATTTCATTTAAGAGTTAGTATTACCTAGAAATGCTGACAGTAAAACATTGCAGATTTTGAAGCACAATAGTGATATTTTTATGTGGTTGTACATTAGTTTAAATCTTGAATTAGACTTGCATAAAATGTCTACTGCTTCATAATTGTGAGCAATACATGGATGCAAAGCCATTTAGGTTACTCAATGACAACATTATAGCCATTAATATTACAGTAGCTGCCACTGAAAAAGGTCCTGAACTGTGAATCCTCAGCAGGGTTCCAGCCAGCTGTTGGGATGCACAGAATACATGTGATGCTCTGGAGGTCTCCAAAGTAATTTTTCACCTGTCCACACAGCACGGTTCTTGAATTTATCAGTCTCCTCCTCTCTCAAGCAAAAATATGGTTCAGGTCCCTGCTAACTGGTGGGAGGCTGCTGGGGTTAGGACTTGGGCCAGCAGAGCCCTCAACAGGTCTCTCTCAGAACACATTTTTTTCAAGACAAGTGTTTTTGCAACACTCTTACACAAAATTAGGAAAAGTGGCAGCAGAACAGCATATGCTTTTGGTAAGCACTACCTCTGATAGGAAAGGCCAGGGAGTTACAGTGGTCTTGCGCACAGCTCCTTTATTTTAGCGGCCTACATTGGAAAAAGAGAAGGTGGAATTTTCACTTTTTAGTAAAGTTCAAATCTTTCCCTAAGCTTCTCAGCTATGTTCATTTGAAATAAACTTTGTGTGAATAAATCTCCATAGAAGAGAAGAGACTACACAGAACTAAACTTGAGAAACTCAGATTGAGTTCTTTGTGTTTTCAGATAGGAAAAAATGTTGGAAGAATCTATGGTCATGCAAATTTCTCTACTTAAGTATTTAGTAGTAAAACATCTGGAAAATCTGATTAGTTCTGTTAAAAATTACTTGACTCAAGGTTAAATTGCTTGAGTATCCTCATAGATGCCTGTCTACAAGAAGCAAATTCTTGGGTTTTTTTCTATATTTTTCTATATTTATTCTATATTTTTCTATAATATAGAAAGTAATATAATTAATTCTATATTATTCTATAATTATTCTATATTTTTCTCATACATTTTATATAACAAAACCAAATTGTCTTCATCATTCCTCCTTTTTCGTTCTGCTGAATAATGGTTCAAATGTTCCAACTGCCATGCTTAGATAAATTAAAGCTGTCTGTTAGTCCCTGAAAATACAAGAATGCTTTTTAAATGGTTTGGACAGACACACCAAAGTAGTTACATTACAGACATCAGCCTCACTGATGAAAAATGCTTATGGTTTTAGAGAAATGCAATAAACCCAAGTAATTAAAGACTTACGTTTTAAGGTCTTTAATTATGTGAACAAAAATAATTTGACAGAATTTCAAAGGTAGTTGGCCACTTCTTTCAGAACGACCTTGAACTGCAATTTCTCCTCACTAGCATAAAGTTACCTTGGTATGAATATCTGCTGCCAACCTATTATACACGAGTCTTGTTACCAAGACAATTGTGCTAAACATACAGCTTAGGAAACCTAGACAGCTTTTACTACAAAACCCACAAAATGAAACAGACCAAACTTTAAAATCAATGAGGTAAATGCAACTTTTGTAACACAGAATCTTATTTGTGCAAGCAGGTCTCAATAGCTTGGCTGGTGTAATCTACCTTTACCAGGTGTTTTGAGATTTAAAGTAAAATACTTTGCATTAGAGGAGTGTTGGTTTGGAGAGATCATTATAAAATCCCATTATCACTGCTACAAGTTGGACTATTTGTCATCACAGAATAGATGACAAGCTCAGAAATACTACATTTGTTATTATCAGATGATAAATGATATTCCATTAAAGCTGCAATACATCATCTGCAAAGCTGCAAAGAAGATATCAAACCTATCAGTACTTGACTTATAATTTAATTTTCAAAAGCTGTCAACTAAAATTCCAAAGGCTAAGCATTTTCATTTTAAAAGTTCATCTTATTTATTTTCCTCATCTGTTAGTCTAATTTTTTTTGATATGGCAAAAATAACTGATTATGTGCAAGGTATAGTTCTTTTTCTCTTGATTAAGTAATACATCAGATGTCACTTAAGTATTAAAAATATATGACAAATAATAAAGCAAAAGAGTAGTGATGAGTGCACCTTATTTGGATTTCTTCTTTTACTTTTAAATGCACCAGCAAAAGATGGGTCAGCCTAAATGTTTTATTCTATTCCAACTAATGAAGTCTGAGATTTTGAAGTATACATGTTGAATTTTGTTTTGTAGAAACAGAAAATTAATAAACCCATTCAGACTGGTACTTGGCAAATATCTTCTCAGCGTCTAACCAATTTTGACATTCTAAATTCCAGAAAAGCATTAAAATACAGTTCGAGCTGGGAAACTGAGCATCTGGGGAACTGAGCATCTGGGGAACAGCTCTGATGAAGAGGCACTGGGCTTCTACAAGCTGAGACCAAACTAGCCACGGCCTGGCAGCAAAGCTGGCCACCACCATCCTGCCCTTTATGAGCAGAAGCCCACCTAGTAGACTGAGGGAACTGTATACAGCTAAGCAGGGACATGAGTTGCACAGAGAGACTACAGCCTCCATCCCTGTCGAGGATTTTAAGCCTCAGTTGGACAGAGCCCTGAGGAACCAAGTATAAACCCACATCTGATTCTACTTTGAGCCAGAGCTTGGACCACAGACGTCCTGACATCCCATTCACTCTTAATTATTCCATGATCCTATTCCTCTAGCACAGAAATGCAGCAAATAAAAAGTAAAAAGCAAGCACTGTGTGATCCTTTTAACAACCATTGCTCAATTAAAAAAAACAAAACAAAACAAACCCAAAAAACCAAACAAATGCTAATAAAAATTATCTTAAAAATCAAAACTCTTCATCTTTGTATGTATTGTAGTATTGTAGAAGACACTGTATACATACTATTTTTTATTTCATAGTCATGACTGATGCAAGTATTGGAAGTGATGCCCTGCAATCTGAATATTCATTTTATTGTTATTTCAGAGTTACCCAGTTGTTCATATCTCTTAGAGTATTTCTAAAGTGCATCACAAATGATCTGAATATTTATATGGCTAGTTAGGCACAGTGTATAACGAACACATTTAAGCTATTACCATGCCAATTTTTGCAGTATGTTACTGCAAAGTGAGACTAAACAATCTTCAGACACCACTGCCTTCTACCATCCATTTTTAAATTAATTGACTGAAAACACTTCCTGAGTTGATATGCCTTAAACTTCATGCTTCTTCGTTTATTAACTTAACATGAACTTGCAATAGCATCAAAGACCTCCAGGTATGGCATTTCCTGGCAATTAATGAATGAAAATCACCAACTGAATACTGGGAAGCAATTCAAAGTAGCTTCATTGGTAAAAGACAGAAATCTGCTATTTGCTGTTCTGTGTTTGTGTTCCCTATTTGGGACTGCCCCACCAACAGAAAAACAAATCCTTAGCCCTATCAGCAAATGCTTTTTGCCTTTAAAAGCACTCAGTTCCTCAGAGCATTTTCTAGAGTTCAGCAATAAGCAGTGCTGCCCACAGGGCAGTTGCAATTCAAGAAGAGCACAGATTAAAAACCTAACAAGCTTATTTTAAATGAGATCCTCTCTGTTATGAATCACAGAAATACATGATTAAGGGCACTAAATACTTTCTTTATCAAAGAGTAAAAATTACACTTAAAGTTTTTTAAAAATACTCTCTCCTATTCAGAAATTTGAAGAAAAAATTGAATTGACAACTCTTTTATCCACACTAATGCAGGTATTATATTACTGTGAATGGAGCCACATTTGAAGTGGTACATCTCACTCCAACATGAACTTCTAAAAATTAACTAAATCCACCTTTGGTTAAAATTAACAAGTACTAATCTCTAGCACTTGTTTTATTCACTCTGTCTGAATCTGGCCTGGCAAAAGTTACTCTGTTCTTCACATTCCAACTTCATGGGAGTTTCAGGCAGGCATTTCTTTTTTCGCACACCAGACCCAGTTAACTTCCTTTTCAACACTGCCACCTACAAGGGAAAACAATATCTACAGAGTAGCTTTGAAAACATTGCCTTCAGCATTGTGCTACTCCGATCACATTCATCTCTGTCCTTTTTTTCAAATTTGATTTTAAATATTTACAACATCATACATCTTCCCCTTCCGAAATTACTAACGAACTGCTACTGTCTGTGAAACCTGCTGGATGAGTGATGGCCAACTTAAAAGGGAGCATCAATGTTTTATTTGTGAAATATAAGCTGAAAATAGTCTGCAGATTTCTTTTTTATTGATCTTCTACTTTATGGAAAGGTATCTTACGTACTTAACCAAAAGACGACTCTACTGTGTATTAAAATATTAAAAACCTTGAAGTAAGGAAGTAGATCAACACATAATAACTAACTTGAGGTAAACTACGAAGAAACTAAAAATTCAACAGACAAGAACAAAGCCACTGCAGCTGGAAATAATTTACATACAGTGAACGAGAATTTCGCATTGCCAGTGGAGGAGACAGATTAATGAAGAAACTAGTTGCAAGGTAGTTTAATAAAATGAATTCTGCTAGTACCTGTGAACTTCGCTTCCACAACTGCGTGTGAATTCTGAAAAACACTAAGAAAAACCAAAATCCTTTTTTCAGCTTCATCACAGAAGAAAATGGCAAATTCAAATTTGACACCACCTAATTTTTGCTTTCTTTATACTGTAACTTCTCACAGTTTCTAATTCTTTTTTTTTTTTTTTCTGTGAACAATTAGAAAAATATTGCAAGGACTGCTGTCTGCCAAAAGTGTTAGTTGTGATGCTACTAATTGTAGCTGTAAGACTCATGGAAGCAATTTAAGCCAGTGTACTGAGCCGCAGATGGAGCTCTGTACCATTTCAGTCTTTGCAGGATGACTGTAATAGTTGCTAGAACACAAGCATTGCAAAATACAGTTTCAATAAGTGACAAACAGGGACACAAGGAATAGAACGGGATTAAATCAAAATGAACAAATTACTGCTTCGAGTACTGCTACGGTGAAAAACTAGGGAAAGGCATATAAGTAGTAAATAGAATCATAGAATCATAGAATGGTAAGGTTGGAAGGGACCTCAAGGATCATCTAGTTCCAACCCCCTGTCATAGGCAGGGACACCTCCCACTAGTACAGGTCACTCAAGGCCTCATCCAACCTGGCCTTGAACACCTCCAGGGAGGGAGTAGCCACAACCTCCCTGGGCAACCTGTTCCAGTGCCTCACCACCCTCACTGGAAAGAGCTTCCTCCTAACATCCAGTCTAAATCTTCCCTCTGCCAGTTTAAACCCACTGCCCCTTGTCCTGTCATTGCAAGACCTTGTAAATAATCCCTCTCAAGCCTTCCTGGGGAAGGCCTCCTTCAGATACTGGAAGGCTACTATCAGGTCTCCTGGAAGTCTTCTCTTCTCCAGGCTGAAGAGCCCCAACTCTCTCAGCCTGTCCTCATAGCAGAGCTGCTCCAGCCCTCTGATCATCCTCGTAGCCCTCCTCTGGACCCGCTCCAACACTTCCATGTCCTTCCTGTGCTGGGGGCTCCAGAACTGCACACAGTACTCCAGGTGGGGTCTGACAAGAGCAGAGTAAAAGGGCAGAATCCCCTTCCTTGCCCTGCTGCCCATACTTCTCTTGATGCAGCCTGGGACTCAGTTGGCTGTCTGGGCTGCATATGCACACTGCAGGCTCATGTCGAGCTTTTCATCAACCCAGACTCCAAGGTCGTTTTCCTCAGGGCTGTTCTCCAGCCATTCACCACTCAGCCCGTATTTGTTTTTGGGATTATGCCTACCCAGGTGCAGGACCTTACACTTGGCCTTATTGAATTTCATGAGGTTGGCCTGGGCCCACCTCTCCATATAGACAAGTAATATACTAATGTGAGATAGGCCTTTTATCTTAAAGAGAGGAACAGAGATATCAAAGGGAGATATCTCACACTAATCTGTGTATAGCAGAGGAATAAGTTCAGCTGGTTTGTTGTCTCTTTTTAATTCCCAGCCTCAAAAATGTAAAAATATCCATTAAATATAGTGGGACAATATTAACATAGGTCTTTCAGTTACGAGAGAATACAGGTCCCCATGTACTGTTGAATATATCCATATGTAACAGTGCAATACACATACGTATATCCTGTATTTGTGCACGTAAAGTATACAAGACATATATATACAAAACTGTCACGTGCACCTTGGTGTCCCATGATCCCTCTGCTCTCCTGCCATACAGTGCGGTGCAGTGTGTCTGATGAGCAACATCTGCAAAAAATTCCACATTTTATTTTGGCCTGTGAATTATGACTGCTCAATATTTGAGATGTTTAGATTAAGCATATTGCTTTCCCAGTAGGATGAACATAAATCCTACACTATACTTCTAGCATAAAAGATATTGTAAAATTGAATTCTACCTTTCCATACAGGTGTTTTAGTAGTTACTTAAAGCTCAGCTGTTTACCCAAATGTTTCTGGTAATAAATTAATTTGTTAGAATATTTATAAGAAGCAGATGTTCAAATAACCAGTTGTTTTAAAATACTGAACAAATATTCATTTTCCCAATGCAAAACAGTTCTTCCATATGAACCTTAAACTGATTTGCAATATCTTGCCTATGAAGTGAATTAAGGACTAGGTCCAGAGCTTTTATTTTCTTAAGCACAGAGAAAGAAAAAAGAAAAAAACCCACGCAAATAAACAAAAATAATTTAAAAACAAACAAACAAACCCCAGCAAACCAGGAAAAAAAAAATGGCAGACAAAACCACTCTCATTTCTATTGTGCTGAGGATACAAACTTGCATAGCAGTATAAGTCTCTGCAAAAGTGTTTTAGCAGAATGAAAGGAGGCAGCCAAGAAGAAAGCTGTCAAGGAGTCTAAAGGTGAAGTGCTATTTTAAATGGTCTGCATTCTCTCCCAATTTCTAATCCATAAAAGATGTGGATTATGCTACTAGAAGAATACTACATAGTATTAACGATTAAAATTTAAAACAATGATAATAAAGAATTCATACTTTTACAATGGTTGTCTGTCCCATGATTAGATTCCAATGTGAAGACATTCTCAATTCCCATTTTGTTTTTAGTGTCTTACAAAACCTTAACATCAATTTTTCAATAACAACTCTCCATCAGATCCAGAGACCTTTCTATATTAATAAAAAACATGTTCATGTTAATCTCTCTCACTCTTTGTTATTGTTGTTGGGTCTTGTTTTGTTTTTGTTTAACTTCACTAGAGGTCCTTGGTTACTAATGTAACATCAAGTCCATCTTGCATTAATCTATATTTAAATTCATTCAACTTTTCTCTAGGGGAGAGGAAATAAATAAAATCTTCTCTGCCACCTATTCTAGAAAAAAAAAATGATGTGGAGAACTTGGAAAATTGTGCATTCAAAAATATTTCTTTTCTGACACTGAAAGTATACTGGAAACTGCTTTTCAAAAAGATAATGGAGTTGTCAATACCTCAGCCCCCTCTTTCTGCTATTCCTATGCAGATTACTGACTAATCTTTTAACATAAACTTCATGTTTGCCTGCAGAACTCTCATTACCTTTGACAACATTTTTGGTTCCAAAACATCTAATTTTCAGCTCTAGAGTACACAGATGAGAAGACAGACAGTACCTGTTGTCTCTGAATCATACAGAAAGTAAATCCTATTGTTATTACCTTCTCTTGTCACATTGATGAGGAACAAAGAAAGTGATGCTTTTTGTGATGCATCTGTATAACACTGTGAGATTGTGATCCATTACTGTAAATGGCAGTTCATGTTTCTGGATAAAAAATACTTCTCTTGAGTGTTTAAGATTATGTATCAATGTTTTCATCCCAGGTCCCAGAACATTTTGTTCCAATAGAAGAAGATAAAAGTAAATATTGGGGGGGAGGGGGGGAGCAAGTAAACAACTATGCTCTCTCTTTTCTCCATTCCATTTGCATATAAAGGTGGTAAAAGTATCTTTCGGCACCAGGAGAATTCAGATACTTAAAGGCACTTAAACCTCGGTGGATTACATTCAGAATCGTGAGCTGGAAGAAAGGATCTCTCAGCAGTTTTGCTGAATGATGCTCTCTGCTGTCCTCTATGTGTGTGAATCCCTGAAGGCTTGGACATAGGTGGAGATCGTCTATGGAGATCTTGGCACCCATATGAAATAAGTGAATGCATTTAGATTATGCAAATAAAGACTTTGAAAGGAATACGGAGGATTATGCATTATAACTTCTACTGAAGTAAAAAGGTGAGATACTGATTAGACATCTAAAAAACGTATTTATACTCTGACTCCAAGATAGAGTGGTTGGTACAACCTGAGGGGGAATTCTTGCTCTTATTGGATACGTATTGGTACTTACAAAAATACGCTTACTTACATGAATTATTTTTTTCCTTCTCCCCCCCATCCCCTTCACACACACACAGACGCAACACGTAGGAGTTGTAGGAGCTGCACTTGGTATGATTTTGAGAATTCTGTAGCTGCAACTATAGTTCTTTTTTTTGGTTCAGATAGTAGGGGAGAAAGTAACAAGGTGTTTCCACTCACAACAACTGTGCTGCAAGGAGTCCTTTGCTGTGAATTACGTTGTTCTGTAACTTGCAAAACATTTTCAGTAGTTTGGTTCTGGTGAGTGAATTTCCTCATACCTGTAACTCATTAAATATCTTTTACACAAAGCATTTGGTTTGGTTTAACATTCAATCTTTTGTTAAATCTCATTTCAGGAATTTGAGCCTCTCCATTTGCCAGCCAAAGAAAAAGGTAAATAAATCTCCGAAACTGAATCAAAGTAAAGATTACACAAACTATTGTGCCAACATTTTAATAGGCTTATTGTGTGCCTGCTCCTGAAATAGCATCTTTTTTTCTGCCTTTTGCCACGTGCTTAGGATTTATTTTGGTAAAATAAACCTATAAGAGCTCATCTCATCATGTCTGTCCCCCATCAAGTTCCTGCAGGATGAAGAACAGAGATTTTTTTCCACAGAGATGTGTCCTGAGAAACTTGGAATAGCTTTGGTTTGCAATGGCTGGATTACTATGGAATATATTGAACATGAACTCTTGTTTGAGGCTAGGAGTGCAATGATACTCCCTATTTTCCATATAAGCATCACCACTCCCATCTGAATTTGCTCTCAGAGATATAATTTGAAATTATTAACATTATTAATTTCTTAGTGAGTTTCTGGTGCAAAAGTAAGCACCACCAAAACCCAAAGCAAATGCTCAGGGAATTAAGGAAAAGAACAAAAGCAACTTTATTTACACAGTCAAGTTAAAAACTTGATGTCCTTAGAGGTTATTATGAATGTCAGAAAAGAAATCAAGACTTTTGACTCAACACTAAATGAATGAACATTCATAAAGGTAGGCCAGAGTATATTAGAATTAGCCATACACAGCTGCCTCATCATCAGTCCCTTGGAAGGGATACACTGATCCTTTTTTTCCCCAGTCCTCTATATTTCTGGGAATTCATTCTGAGCTTCATGGGTAAGTCATGAAGGTTTTCAAATGCTTTCTCATGGAAGATTTTTCTTTAATGTTATTGTTCCTCTTATTTTCTAATTTTTTTTTTTTTTTTTTTTTTTTTTTAACGGAGAGTGCAATTGAGTACACCATGGTAAGGAGCAAAAACAGTGAGTCCACAAGGCCTTTGTGTTTAGAAAAGGTTTATGGTTGGAAAGATAAGACTGAACATTGAATCTAAAGTCTCTACTTCTTAAGGGCTGTGATAGGCTACTGGGCCCCAAGTTTTCTCTTTCCCATGAATTGAATGACCCTGTGACACATTGAAAATTTCGATGCATCTGACAGTTTACAGAGCAAAAAGGTAATTACATGAGTACCATTGTCAGAGGGGTCCTGCTCACCAGTGCATGCCTCCAGTATCTTTCCATTCACTCACTGACAGATGCTTAATGCCATTAATAAACTCAGACATACAGGAGCCTGTCTTCTATTGAGGTTTGCCTTATAATTCAATGCCAATTATAGAAAAGATAGCTCTATGCAGGACAGGGAAGTCAAGAGTGGTTAATCACTTCCTTTAGAGGGGATGAAGTTGAACTGTAGAATAAACTTTTACAGAAAGCAAGACAGAAACAGCCACATCCACATCACAGATCACCTGGATGCCTATCGAACTTCAGCCCAGACTTGTAGCAATACTCATTTCAAGAGACAGGCTTGTGGGTTTTTTTGAGTCACACTAGCCCTGGAATCCAAGTTACAGGGAAATGGCCTCTACCCTTTTTCTTGGGTCCTTATAAATGACAGGATTAAGGGTGAATACTGCATCTGTATCTGAGAACTAATTAAGTATTTGTAAGTACAAAACTGGATACTCTCCTCAAAGCTATATGAGCAAGACTGATCCCACATCACCTTCTCTTCTACTGTGTTTTCGGTTCTATTTTATTTTCTCTTTCAGGAGGTAACACAAAAAGCAACCCCCAAATGAGTTGAGGGTCAGGCAGAGTTGCAAAAAAAGGAGAGAAGCTTCTGACTTCTCCAAAACAAATGTTTGTAATGTACACTGCACAAGGTAAGTCTTGGCAACTGATCATGCCCACCTACCACTTTTAATATATATAGCAAATATATAGTAGAGATTATCAAAGATGCCAGGGTCAGGCAGAAAAGGTCATTGCATGGGTCAAACTGCACTTTATTAAAGAGGATATTATAAAGTCTGGAACATCACTGTAAGAAAAGATAAAATGACATGCAGGAAAAAAAAAACAAACAACAAACAAAAAACCCACCAACCAAAAAACCATACAAACACCAAAACCCCACATGCTCAGTGGCATCTTTTATTGGGAAAATATCCTTAATTAGATTTTAAGCACATTTGGAATTTAATTACGTGATTGGGAGATTTTTTTTTTTAAATAACCTTCTTACCCCAAGTATCCCTCAGACTCTGTCTGAAAACCTTCAGATGTCACTGCAAACTTTCCATTCCCTTTACTAGGTACCACAGCTTTTGCAGGACGAACTTTCAAAATACTTGGAGCTCCCTCTTTAGTTATTAAAGGTGCAAGTCCTCGGGAACACCAGACTAACATCAGCAAGATGACGTAGGCATTGATCTGCCTCTGTACCCTGGACTCTGAACGTTTAAATACTTGTCAACCTAACCTTGCTCAGAACTAAATCTGCATGCTGAACTCTGCTTGAACGATATTAGCGCTTGTTAAACTAACCTCGCGCAGAATTAAGTCTGATTTAAACACCAGATGTCAGTGTTGTGCTTATGTTACACAGAACTTGGTTTGGAAGTCATGTTCCTTCCCCTATGAAAATTGCTCTACTAAAGCAAAAGATTTTAGAATCTTTTAACTACACTGTCACGTGTTACAATAATTCTGTCCTTTAAAAAAGGACAGGTCGTACTAGAACAATTGGTACACCTATATCAGCAGAAGTCTTAAGTCTTTAGTGTGCTATGAATCAAATCCATCCCACTTCTTTCAAAAGACCAAATGAAGCAAGATTTTAAATACTTTATGATTATTTTTCTCTGTTTCCATAAGAAGAGGTAAGCATTGGATTATTCTGACACTTTGTTAAACTCCTGTGTGACACCACTGGTTAACAACTGAATTTGCTCCACAGAAGGGCTCTGGCTCTGCAAAGCTGCTTTCCTTTCAGCAGAGGTCTCCGTTGTAAAAAACATTCTCAGTGGAACGACACAAAGATAAGTTAAACAAAACCGTGTCAGCCCGTTGAACAGATGATATCTCAGTCCATGCCTATTGAAGCCACAAAACCCTGACAGAAGGAAAATGGAAATAGTATGTCATGAGCCACATAATATATGTTCTAATTTCATAGCTTGAGAGCAATACTTAACGATCTGTCCTTTATACAAGAGTTCAGACNAAACCAAACCACAAACCCACCAACCAAACAAAAAACCCCAACCCAACACAAAACAAAACTGAACTTCAATACACCCAGAAATCAACGTTCATGCTACAGAAACGTTGAAATTATTTTGAAGTGAGGTTTTAGAATAAAACAGACAATTCATCAAGACTGTCTACAGAAAAAAGCATGAAGTCTTGGTATTTGGCAGTTATTAGGTAACCTACACAGCGTGGAACATGTTGGATTAACATCACTTGTGTCGTTTTTGGCTTCTTCCACAAGATGGAGTAGTAAGATTTTAGCTGCCAGAAATACTTGTTAATTTAGTAACTAAATTTATTTCTGTAGAGATAAGATCTGATTCAGAAATATAAACTCATACAACAGAACTTTTGGTGAACTTCCTTATATAAAGAGCTATTATCCACCAAACTGACAGGGTGGGGAAGATACTGACCACAAACTGTACTTTCCATAGATGCAGTTATGTGAAAAGCAATACTGACTATCTGTAAAGGATGGTAACATACTCAAATCATTCTAGTCCAAGGGTGACTAACAGGTGAATCGACAAACGAAAAAGAACTAAGACACTTGTTGCCCAATAGTTGCTAAAACAAGGAAAAGAAAGGGAGGAACAACAGACTTCACTATGTAACACTATGTAATAATTTGGAGACATGTGGACGAGTACTGTATGAATGGTGCATGAAACAAGTGTGTGACAAACACTCCAAAGGACAAGGAAGTGTCTTCAACATTTTCTCTCATACTATAATCCTTTTCCACTGAGAAAATAAAGGATAAGAGAAGTCTTCACATAGAAATCTAACAGCTCCCTGGACAGGCAGTGTAGAGAATAAGAGGAGAGTATTAATATCCCCTGTGATGCCAGCAGTTTTCTAAATCACATCCAATTAAATCTTAGATCAAAAGCAGGTATTACAGCAAGTGGAATTTACCCCTTGACTCTCTTCTCTTCCCACCCCTTCCATTGCCTTTGCTGTGATGCACAAGTGTCTCTAGCTCAGAGCAAATACAGACAGATTGCATCAGCCTCAGAAAGAATCTTTTCAACCTCTTTTTTTCAAAACAAACAAAAACAGCCTCCTCCCAGGCAATTTCTGCTGCCTTTCATGTCATTCATACTTGCCACAGATTATGTTGTACAGAACTCAAAGCCTAATTATGTTTCTCTCCTGCACACACAAACATCATCCTGGGAGCAGGCAAGTAGACCTATCTCGAGAGTTTTGGTACAAATAGAAAGAAACCACTTATTCACTTCACCTCTTCAAATGCAGAAGAAATCCAATAAAGATTTATATTTTCCTTTATATTTGATGAAACGAAACTGTGGAGATAGGCAAGGTTTTTAGGACTTGACCTCAATACCTTCTTTAAGCTATCGTGACTGCTTCTGAGAGGTGAATCATTTTTCCTGAAGGTGAACATGGTTTGTATACTTAGGTTGTTATTTCTCTTGAGTCATTTTTAAGTAGGCAGTTACCTAAAGAATACTTAAATCCAGCTTCTGCAAAACTCTCCCTGTCACAAATGTGAATTGCATACTCATCTGTTGCAATTTTGCCGTATTTTGGACAAAAAAGTGTCAGCAAGACCTTTGTGTAGTAAGTTACGAAAAGTACCATGTGATAGACCACAAACAGAACTGACCTCAATAGAAAACCAGTGGCTGCTTTTTGCAGATGTTACCTGAGAAGAATATTTTGCAAGAGCTCTGAAAAGTTAGCAGATCAGTAAGTTTAACATGGAAAAGGCCACCCCAAGCCTATAGGGATATTTCCAAAGCATGATGCAGCCCTAAAATTCAGGTTATCATTAGAAAAATACACTGATTGCATGAATGAGGCACAGAAAAAATTGTCAGTTATCCTACGGAAAACAATTAGAGATGTACACAAGGAATTTTGAAAGAAGGAGCAGCTCAGGTGGAGTTTGGAAGTCTAGTAGCAGCTTAAGTGCTCAAATGTCTATAACAGATCTCTAGAGAGTTTTAAATTCCTAGATTACATCACAAATTACACGTTACCCCTTTTTCTTAGCAACATCTGTGAAATCCTAACAGGTGAACAGATTGGCAAATTTAGAGTGCATCTTTTCCCTGTCTTCTGGACTATTTTTATGCTGCCATGAATTCTCCACATGCTTTGTGAATAAAAGTAATTGAAATTAAGATGAATTAGTCACTTCTCTGGCAGCAAGAAGCAAACACAGCAGTCTTTCTGCTTAAACTTCACTCAGCTCTTGCTCCTCAGAGAATCGACTAAGACCTGGAGTATGCAGCTGGAGGTAGGAGATGTGTGGTGGGATGGAATGAGCCTGGGTGGTGTTTTGTGCTGATGATTCACGATCCTTCCATGTTTCAGTGTTATTCTCACCTTCCACCTCTAAATAAAACAATCTAAATAATTTCCTAAGTTTGTAGCTAGCCTGTTAATAATAATTGCTTGTAACAATTTAAACTAGACTCTCTTAACGCTGACATCAGGAACTCTGAATGAGGCACCTTGGGCCTTATTTTTCTGTGATAAGCTGGCACAGTGGAGTAGAGCTGAATGGAGCGAGTTGCATGTTCTGCTTGGTCCTTGCTGTGGCACCAGATCTTTGCTCTGCACTCACTGCACCTCTCAAGACAGGTCCTTGAGCTTTTCACTATACTATACAACACAGGAAAACTGAAGGAAATGGAAGGCACAAAAACTATAGACCAGATCCTTAGAGGCATTAGATAAGGAGCTAGTAATACAAAGGCCCTGTAGGATTCTGGCTTCAGCAGTATCCACATCTAGGTCATTAGGGAAGCATGGAGCAAGGTCCTCTGGAGCCCACCATATCCACTTGCAATTTGCCAGTAGACCTTCACTGCACCAATTTGAGTTCTGCCCGGGGACCTTGGGGTAAGAAATACCATTACTTGCCAAGAATCTCCTTCCTAGCATTGGAAAACCTTTCAGTGGAAAATCATCTCCAAGTTTTCCTTTAGAAGGAAAATAGAGTAAGAAAGTGTTAAATAAACTTTCAAATTCATTTCTGGATTTTACTTACTGCAGGTAACTCAGTATTTGGCTCAGCTCTATTTGCGTCAGAAAGAAAACACACATACACTAAACAAAGAAAGTTTCCTGAGTCTTTTGGAGCCAGGCTCAACTAGCTCTTGACTGAACTTTTCCAGCCAAACCCCAAACAAGATTGTTGCCTTCATTTCTCTTAGAACTTCCCTTAAGTTCAGAAGCATGTCATTGCAAAGTGTGTGCTCCCTCATGGCAACTCACAAAACCACAGAATTGTCAGGGTTGGAAGGGACCTGAAACATCATCCAGTTACAACTCCCGTGTCATGGGCAGGGTCACCTCACACTAGACCAGGCTGTCCAGAGCCCCATCCAGCCTGGCCTTAAAAACCTCCAGAGGTGGTGCCTCTACCACTGGGCAACCCATTCTAGTGTCACACCACCCTCATGATGGAGAACTTTTTCCTAAGATTCAATCTGAATCTACCTACTACTCCTAGTTTTGTCCCATTCTCCTAACCTCCTAAAAGCTCCTGCAAAGCATTTTAGCATTGTCTTAATTCGTTTGCAAGTGCAGCACAGGTTGAGTTGCACACTGCTGCAGTATTGGTCAGAGTTGTGCTAGAGTGAGATATTCTTCTTCTGTACCACTGTCATCATTGACTCCATCAGAAAAAAATTAAAGGATGATTTAAATATACCACCTGATGGATTTAAGTTCTGAGGCTGAGTCAGAAAGCTCTTGTTAGAGCATTTTTAACTCTGGAAATTTCTCCCTGGTGATCTGATAGACACCCTAGTTCATTGACTTTCAGGACAATGTCCAAGGCTTATATTTTTATTGATGTCTTCGCTTGGAGATGTTGGTGATGATTTATATACATTTATTGAGGACAGGTTGAAGGAGTTCACTTAGTTGAAACTAGTCAATATGTTCTTATTTTGTTGTTATCTTTGTATACATGCCAAGAATCCTAATGATGAGTGCACTTTATAGATTGCATAATAAATAAATTTATGCTAAATCATGTTGTTATTTATGGCTCAGAGAGCTAACTTAGCTGAGACAGCAAACTGATGTTATTGGAACCTAATTCATTCTTAGATTTCCAGAAGAAAGGAATGAGTCATTTATTCCAGTGTGACATGAAAACTTTATTTATGGTTTCCTTGATGAAGAATATGTATGTGCTATCTACTTTGGACACTGGCTTTTTGTCATTGTTTCTTGGCAATAACATTTCCCAATCTTAGAATTATAAAGAAGCTGGGAACTTAATAGAGTTGGATTTGTAGGAGTCTGTCTCTGCTTCATTCAAGTAGAGAAAGATATTTACACCCTATCATGGTAACAGCACTGTTTAAGCACTGGTACCTAAGATAAAGTATCTTTTTATTCCCTGGGATAAGCCACACACTCACCTCTCTTGGTGCAGCAGGATTTAATATAGAGTGATAGCCATTATTACTGACATTTTCTTATCCACTGCTAAAATCCTAAATAATATACAGAGTAAGGTCCAAGGCCAAAGATAAACAGCAATAGAAGAGAGATGTGGAGGTGCTGGAGCAGGTCCAGAGGAGGGAAACAAAGCTGGTGAAGGACCTAGAGAACAAATCTCATGAAGAACAACTGAGGGAGCTGAGGCTGTTTAGTTTGAAAAAGAGGAGGCTGAGGAGAGACCTCACTGCTGTCTACAACTACCTGAAGGAACAACGTGGAGAGGCTGCTGCTGGTCTCTCCTCACAGGTAATTGGAGACAAAACCAGTGAGAACAGTTTCAAGATAAGACTGGGTAGGTTTAGATTGGACACTGGGAGAAAGTTTTTCACAGAGAGCATGCTCAGGCAGTGGAGTGAGCTGCCCAGGGAGGTGGTTGAGTCACCGACCCTGGATGCATTTAAGGGTCCTTTGGATGTGATGCATAGGGATATGGTTTAAAGCGAATCTTGTAGAGTAGGCCTCCACTACAGGGTTATAGGTTGGACTTGGTTATCCTGAGGGTCTTTTCCAACCTGGATATTTCTGTGATTCTGTGAAATGGAACTCTGGGGCAAGGAAACAAACATTCCAAATGCTAGAAAAGGTAACAGTCCCAAAACATAACTGCAATATATATAAGGCAAAGAATCTCTCTTTCATGAGCTCATATTTCAAAATGTCTAGAGCGTGATGCTTTATGCAGAATGCCCTAAAGGCCTTGTTGAAACAGTTATGAAGTCACACCAAGTGATGGTCATTACTGCCAACACATTGACAACACATTCCAGAGGAGACTCATCATTCAGAGAGGAATTCTCCCCCTACAACCAGACTGTCAGTCATTGCAATGTGGAGTTGAGAACCTTGGCAGCCATAAGAAGGATCCCCCTCCTCTCCGTTATTCCACATTTGACTTCCTGAACCTAATTTGAAAGAAACAAAATAGATTTGCCCCAGTCATTAAGTATATTTTCATGTTATGCACCTGTTAATCAGGTCTCTTAGTGCGCCAATCACTGTTATGCACAAGCAGCTTTTTAATATTCTTCTAGTTATTTAACATCAGATGTATTCCTTTCCTTCAGTTCTTCCAACTGTGAACATTGAAACAACAAAGTACTCATGACAGAAATTTCAGCTTCAGCAAGCCTCTTACAAGACAGTGTTTTAGATGTTAGCAATTTAACCTAGTGTATCAATATGAAATTGCAACCCAGGCAGAGATGTTAAAATAAAAAAGTGCCCATAGATTTTACTGATATATGACATACTATAAAATAATTTTTGATGTCTCATGTTCCAGTTCTTACTGCTGGTTTCCCGAAGGCTGTAGTTTCTCTCCATCTTTTCTAACATTTTCAATAATTTCTCGGTGGTGTCATTAAAGATTTTTATACAAAATAAGTTTGGATGTCAACTGGAGTGTGGTGACAATGACAAACATCTTTCAGTTGCTATGATTCAGGCACAGTACGAGAATGTAAATAGTTTCAAGACTATTAACTATGACTAAATATGTGCATGTCTTATTTGTTATTAGCCAAGCCTACAGCCAGAGTTCTTGTCAAGGTGTTTTTCCAAACATTAGTTGTTCTTTACAATTACTTGTTGAAACTAAAAAATTTACCCTTTCAGAACATTAAGACTGCACATTTTGGATTCTTCTATTTTTCAGTGAAAGGTGCTTATTCAAATGAGATGCAAAACACAAAGAAGACATTTTAGAAGGGAGAATATTTTTAGAAGTGTTCTGCATAATCTATGAATAAATCTATTCAATTTTTTCCCCATTTAAAACAAAACCATCACAATGCTCCATTCCCCATTTGAAGTACCTTCTAACAATAATAAAAGTAGACAGACTAAAAATATTAAAGAGTAACTTTACTGGAACTCCTGATAAAGCTGGCTCCTCTTCCTAGTTTAGCAGGTCAGCCATTAAAGAGCTAAACTCTGAAAACTTGAACTTCCCAACATCTTGATGGGAAATCTCCAAATCAACTCAGATTCTGAAGCCAGAACTCAGTGTGCTCCATCCCAGTATCATCATTGTCTGGCCAGTTCCAAGTCTACACTGAAGTGCTCTGATAACACCTGCAGAACTGCACGAAAATAAATCCTTTCAAGAGGCAGATACTGTCATTTAGGACTTCATAAAGCACAGTTAAATAATTCTAATTATTAAAAGTCAGCACATGCCTCAGGACAGGAATATTATCTACTCATAGAGACCTTCAAGTACTCGTCCCAAATGTCCTTCCTGTAGAGCATTTTATTGTCTGTTTCGCTGGGTACAAACATAAATATCATCTCTCCAATGAAAAACTTAATAGTTTCTCTGCTTTGTACTGTTATGGTCACCCTGTATACAATGATTATTTTAATCCATGACATCAGTTGTAAATACTGAGGGCAACTGACAGGCAAAGACATTTGGACAAAGACATAAGCATATTGATTCCCTCATCATTAAACATACCTAGGTTTAAATTTTCACATCTGCCAAACACAAAGCAACACATTCAACAACCACTTCTTAATAGCATCAGCATTAAGATTTAGATGTTCATTCAATTTTATTAAATCACATTCATATTGCCCAATACATTTTTCTTCTAATGCTGCTGAAAAGCAAATATTTTACTTACAAATGAAAGACAATTAAGAAGTTTCCTGAAAAACAGGACTGAATACCACATCTAGAACATTACTGAAAGAAGCAGAATTCTGTGTAGGTTTGAATCTTCTGCAGAACATTTATTATTGCTTTAGTTGGCATCACAACCACTTCTCTCTGGATAATGGATTGTAGTGAGACTACATGAAAACCCAGGACAGGAGTTACTTAAATACTGCACCCTTAATACAGGCATTGAGTAGAATCGTTTGAAAGGGAAATGTAATTTTGACAAGAAAATAAGTATATTAAAGTTGACAGGGTAAAGTAGGTCTGCTTTTGTCATCTAATATTCCCACGATTGTTGAGGTACCTGCAATAAAGTAGAATTTGATGACTAATAGGAGTGGTGGGCGGTTTTCAACCTTCCACAGTTTGCACTGATGCAGTTGGTAACATCATTCCTGAGCCCATGATTGTGGCTAGATCACAACTGCTAATAGGTATGAGACATATGTGGACTGTGTTTTTGTGCAATTCAGTATAATGAAAGTTTGACTCACAGGTCTACCTTTGCGTTACCCTTAGTGTGCTGTTTGCTTTTCTGGTGTTGCAGTGCAGTAGTGCAGCTGTGGATCTGGCCCTGAATATTTAATCAGATAAAAACTGTTGAGTGACAAGTAAAAATATGTTGTTAAAAAGAGGCATATCTGGAAAGGAAAAGCATCTTATCTCCACTGTACTTAGAGAAGATCACACATTTCATAAACGTTGCCTTAGAAAGCATAGTGTTACTTTTAACCAACTTGACTTTGGTTTTATTTGTATGACAGGCATAGATTTATTTGCATGATCAACTGCCATATTTAAAAAAAAAAAAAATTCCTATCTAAAGGTCAGCTAAATACCCGCATGTATGAAAGTGCACAAATTTCCTAGGGGTACCACTGTAAATATAGGGGTTATGTTTAAAGACGAAGTGGTCCTATCAATTCCTGTTTGCTGCTGTTTTGTTGCAGCTGTGGTAATGTAGCAAATATGGCCAATGCTACTCTGTTGACGGTAAAAATAAAAAAAATAAAAAAAAAAGATCTTTATAAATTCCAGTTGTCAACATGAAATCAGTTCTGCTATGGGCAAAAGAGTGTTTCATCATTCCAATATTTGCACTCAGCTAAACCATATCCACAGGCTGTATGTGTCTTTATTTATTTGGGACTGGGAGTACAACACATTTTCAGCCCAGCACTATGGATCTGTGGCAAAATTGCATAAAGGTTGTGCAGTGAATTTTTCTGAGTAAATGGGTCCTTTGATTTCCGTGAGAGAACAAAGCATCTGACTGATGCACTGTGGATTCAGTCTGAGCCAAGCTTCCTAGTCAAAGAACAATTGATATATCATTAATTAAAGACAAAAAATGGCAAGAGTAATGAAGATTACATATCTTGACATTTCATAATGATTTTTTCTGTGTCTTACACCTACGGTAAATAAGCCAAGCACTCAGTAGCAATAGAGGAGGGGGGGAAAAAAGGCTTTGGTTTGCAGTTTCTTTTTCTATAGTCTTTCTTCTTCCAGTGAAAGTGTCTATAAAATTTTTAAAGGAAAGTAGGTTGCTAAAATGTACTTAATTTGCCATGATAGATTGAGTCCATGCTTCAGTGACTGTAATTGAATCTGTGACCTATTTCTTTAGTAAAGTAGAAATAGTCTCTTGGGTTTTTGTCACTCCCATCTTTTAATGAAATTCAAAAAGACTGTCAAAATGTCTACACTTTTTCCACTAGTTGTTAATGTTATTACTTTACAATTTGTTACTTTTTAATTAATCTTAATAAATGTGTACACAGTCTACCTGGCAGTTGGAAATGGTAGACATCAATTCATCACTGTCACACTGTAGAGCAAAATTAGCAGGACAGGAAAGACATTAAATGCAATGGAATATCTAGACACATATTGGTTCTACTTAAACATACTTAATATTTCTAATTTCCAGGATCTGTGTATTACAGCAGCCCCACTCCCACAGCTGAAGTTAAATGATCTGTCAGCATTTTAATAATAACCCAGACTATTCCCAAGACATTTCAACTCAGCCTTAGGACTGGTTTTGTTTGGGAGATTCCCAGGCCAGGATCACCCCACTCCACTACCTATTTCATCCACCAAAAGGAGATCCTCTCACCACACTTCAGCCTTTTAGAATATAATACCAAGAGGATGTGATCCAAGACTTGGGTGATGTTGTGATTCCACGCTTAGATGAAATAAACCTGGTTTTCCCACTCACTATTTCTAATGGGAATGTAACAGGCATGTGGGGCAGAAAGGGACAGCTTTTACCACCTAGTCCAGACTGATGGAGAAGCAGTGCTAATCTTTCCTGCCCTACAGTTCAGACATGTCCTTAGTGTATTAATAGGTGCTCTTTAGCTTGATTATTTCTGGTATGGTGATGTCTCTACAAAAAGGCACTCTGTCAGTTCTTGCTCATGAAGTAAAAAGCTTGGTGTTGATATGCAGCTGGGAATGATCTTGGAAACAATCATGTGCAATGTTCTTACATTTAAGCCTGTAAATACATAATTGTTGATTTATGATCAATATTACAACTGTGTATGGACGGCCTAGGGACTGGCATTCACAACACAAAAGGTCTTCAACAAATCAGCGTAAAACAGCTCCTGTGACTGGTGATAGATTCCTCACAGCATAATGATAGAGAAGATATTATCCATCTAAGACTGAGACCTATAGGAAGCTGAAAATACACTCCAGATTTCTCCCATAGAGGAAGAATACCCATGGTCTCTCATTTTGAGTACAAGGCTTTTGTCCATTTTCACACTCCTGTCTCCTGTTGTGGACCTGTAGGAGAGGTTTTCTGTTCTGACGTATACGGTATATCAGACTCATAGGGAGAGAACGCTATATGAACTAGCTATTCAGAATTTAAGTATGATTTTCTCTCCCACTCAGCCTCAGTACAAAGAACCATGAGTCACAATTACTGGAAACTAATTTTTTTTAAAGAAAATCTTGAGAGTAGAAACCAAAATGAAAGGGGAAAAAAAAAAAAAAAAGATCCCAGATCTTGATTTTTACTTATAAATACTTAACACCTGATCACATTCCTGGCCTTTTAATCTCTTTTTTCTTTTTCCTGTTTCTGTCCAGCTCTTTGTATCGGTAATAAAAATCGAGAGTGAAGACACAAGGTAATGGGCTTAGCTCTGGAAGACAACCATTGTGCCTTCTTCAGAGCACAATAAATGAAGAGAGCTGTAAAGGCTTTTCTATTTTGCATATAGGTGCTGTCTAGCTAAGAGGCTACTTGACATAGTCTAAATTCAGGGCACAATGTGCTTAAGGTGGTCTACTCTGGACTGGACACAGATCTAACTGCAAAAAGGTACCTTAGAGCTGACAAGTAAACTGGAGAAGCTTATCTCGATGTCACCTGTGATCTACCTGACCTATTTCTCACATAAGTGAAAGCTTTTGCTTTTGCTAAGCTGGAATTTTTACTGAAAATTAAAACAACCTAAGGTCAAAGGTCCATAAAGAGATGACTGCTAATCTGAAAGTGTTTTTTGGACTTAAAAGTAAAAAATATAGATATAGATATACATACACACACACAACCATATAACTATGGCACATTTTCTCAGAGTAAATATCGTTGATAAGGATATCCAGCATATGGAGTCACTAACATGATGGACTGTAATGGCTTGAAAGTAGTCATTATGTTCTATTAGGATACACAAACAGAACAAATTCCCTCAGCAGACCTTAGTATGCTTCAAAGCTATTACACTCCAGAAGAACTAAATCTGCATTTTAATTACTGCAAAGTTACTGGGTTTTGCCCAATATACTGGATATTATCCTCCTAAACAAAGATTTAAACAAAAAGGTCATTAAAAATTAAATAACAAAAAATCCATTTGCTAAATTTTAGGTTATGGATATTAACTAACGATATCAGGAGCTATACAGAGACAATTTTTCAAAGGGTTACAACCTAATCTCTATTTTGTGAGCAGTTTTCTATCCCCCAATAACAATGGGTGAAAAGGCAGGCTTTGGTGCCTCATTACCTGATTGCTAAGTGCACTCAAAGATATAGAAATTTTGCTTCTTATTTGCACTTGCCATCAGGCCTGTAATTTTGTAAGTGCATCGAACTTCCATTTAACTTAGAAAATGAGGTTATACAGGGAAAAAGCCACAGACATATTGGTACCAAGTAGCGCTGTAGTGGCTGAGACAACCGAGATCTGATTTTTCTAGCCAACTAGATCTGCCTGCTTACTGTTAATTTAAGCCAGGTTCATAAACTTACACATGTACCATCACTATGATCCTGAGCAGACATCTTATATAAACATCATATATCCCCTAATCTAAGCATAACTGAAGCATTAATGAGTTCCTAGAAATTAGATTCCTAGAAAGTTTTCCCTCTAAATCCAGAAATGGCTAAAACTTTATAATGCTGGGACTGAATAAGAGTCCCATGAAGTTACCAAGATTTTTCTGGTAGCTTAGAAAAGTCTATTTCAGAATTCCAAGCTCTTTCCCCATGTAGTCCTCCAGTTCTATAAGATCCTAGATCCATTCCCTGAGTCAGAAAAGCCACTTAAGGTGGCGAAATATTTCTGTTGAATGTTAGAAAAAGTCCTAGATGCATTTAATATATTTTAACTTTGAAGAATAGTGCACAAAAATGTCCAAAAAAAAAGCCTTTCAGCAACTGTTTAAGCTTCAAATACTTCAGACAGATTTGCATACATTTTCTGAACAGACTAATGGCTCATTATATGATGAGAATGTGCTATTAAGATGTAGAAAGGACAGTTACATGAAAGTCATTCATTTCAAAGAAATGAGACTATCTACATTTGTTCAGAAACTTCTTTCTTAAGAAACAATTGCAGGAACACTAAAATAATTATCTTATTAATGTTCTTTTCCAAAACTTAAGTTGCAAAATTCATATTCAGAGTCATATTCAGAAGATGGGACTGGACATTTTGAAGTCATGCCAGCCCCTACAGACAGAAGGCAGCTGAAGTTACCTACACTGAAAGACAGTAAACACCCCCAAACACCCAACAAACCCAAATGTTGCTTCACACAAGATTTAGGATGCAAAACCTTTTTCAAAGACATTAGTACACCAGATCCTTTGTTCAAACATAAAACCTATTAATTAATACATTCAACAGATGAAAGTAGATTTTTACAGTCTCCAGATTTTTGAGGTTTAAGTCATCATCTTCCTGGCATACTGAAAGTTTTACCTCACTGCTACTAACCTAACAGAAAAGAATCAACAGCATCAAAGCCAAATCTAGATGGGAATGGTGAAATTGGAGTAAACTGATGGCAGCAGAAAGCCTTGAATTTACGAGGAAAATTGACAACATTATTAAATTTCAGCTTTATCTTGGTAATTTGAGCTATATGTCAGCCTCATAAGGATTTGAACATGTGTAAATTAAGTCTCTTGGAAGAAAACTAATGTATGCATATATATACATATATATACACAAACATACAAATAAATTTATATAACTTGGAAAATAACAAAATAGAAACAATAATGAAAAATACTTAATTTCTTCATTATTTCTAGAATTATTCTGTAACGATCTGGAAGAAACACAAAGAAAGGAGGAGAGAAGGACACCCCATCAGGAGTGGGGAATGTGTGAGGTTTGTGTGGAGTTCTTGATTTATGAATGTCTAGGTGCATGTAATTATAGATCTCAACAGTTTTTGTCAGCCTTTGAAAAGGTAGTAAGGTAATTCAATAAATGGAAATGAATAAAAGTAATAGAATTGCCTATAGAACACGAATGACACAGCTACAATTTCCAGACAGAGGGTACAAAGGGAGAAATGAGTTCTTAAAAAACAATGTTGGTGAATTACAGTTCTGCACAGACATTAGTTTTTTCATGTAAGATAACTTACTGATCAGCTCAGGATTTCACCCTGCACACAAAGCTCAGAAAGCACTTCTACAGCCCCTTTGGAGAAGCCCCACACATGTTTCAATATTGTGCCACAGGCCACAATGAGAATGAAAACATCTCAGGGCCTCAAAAAGTTCTACCTGGCAGTTCAAGTGAAGAATGCAGGTTTGAGGGTTTTGTTTATTTTAAACAGGTAAGAATGGTTCTGTGATTTCATATATAGTTAGAGCATAAGAAACATGGTGCCTTGGGCTGGAAGTAATTTATATGCTTGTGGAAGAACAGAGATGGTCATGATTGCATAGGTAAACTCCCAAGTTAAACCCTCTTAGATTCAATGTTCTGAAAATGCAAACCAAAGAAGGAAATTGTAGAAGAACTGTATTACATACTGTTTTTCAAATTCCACAGAGACGGTAAAAGCTAAAGAACACATTTAGATTCTAGTAAACCTTCCAGTTATTTCTTAAAATCTTCAAAAGGAGAGAGAAGAAAAGTCAAAACAGGTTCCATACTGCAAGATTTCAATGGATGAGTGAAATATTTTCTTGTTTCACAAGGGACGAAAAACACATTTGACAGCTAAAAGTTTAGGAAAAGCTGTACAAAGCACAACAAGATGAACAGAAAAGACACCTCAAAGAACTGAAATGGAACAACAGGAGTTGAGAAAGGTGACTCAGAATAACAGAACTATTGAATCAGAATAACAGAACTATTGAACATTTTAATCGCTGCCTGGTTCTTACTTTATTTCACTTAGTCATATTTACCAGTGCAAAACATGTGTAAAATAATTACACAGATACTATTTCATACCCACTTATACACTATTAGATAACATTGCACGATGCAAGGGAGGTGATTATCTGGCTCAAATCTCAGAGTAGTCAAAAACCTTTGGGTCAGTGCCTAACTGCATCCTCATCTGAAACAGTGATGTAGGGATGATATCAAAGTCATAAAAATCAAATTTAGGAAAATGTCTTTATTTTTACTACACATTCCCAAACCACCTAATTATTATAAATGTCACCAAGAGCATTTATCATCTTGATCTGGATAAAAATGAGAAATCAGAGAAATCAATGGAGAGGTTTTGTATAGTTAGATACTGCATCCACTGCAGGAAATCTCCATAGGTCTTAGAAGAGACATTGAACTGAACAGGTTTGGATTTCATTTGAAATGAATGTTCGTGGTGTTTGAAGTATAGGTTGAATAACAGTGCACTTTTCATTTGATATTGAATTTAAAAATAAATACTACTACTCAGAAAATGAAGCAGCAGTGTTCCTGTATTCATTTAGAATCCAGAATAAAAACTTAAACCTATTTTATTAATTTAAATGCCGCAAACTATATTCTGCTTTGATTTCCATTTATGACTACAACAAAGCCAAAGTGGTTGTTTGAGTCTAGCTTATGACTACCCCAGAACTCCTAGCCCATACTAACAGAAATAAGGAGACATGAGGATTGCATTGTAGTCTACGTAAGTCACTCAACCAACTTTCCAATTTCTCAGATAACTTCATCAGAATAAATCTCAGAATAGATTTGCCTCATGGAAGGGACATTCACTTTGTTCATGAAAAGGATAAATAGTTACTTGCTTTCTTTCCTGGATCATCATAGATGCCATGAGGATCATTCACAGGACAAACATAATTTTTATATACTTGCACTAACCTCTCTTTCTATCAACCAAAATGTAATAATTTGAATGTCAGATATCACATTAGCTGTAAAGAGTACATATCCCCTAAGAGGTGGAAAATGTACTGCATGATTTCCTCCTTTTACATCCACTAAATAAGTGATAGTCCTGAAAGCTGACTCACCACTTGATTCTGTCTTTTAAGTTTATTTCTTTTATTACTTGACAGTTGTCTGTGGTGTGCATTGAAAAACTATTTCCATTTCTCTATGGTATGGATTTTCCAGCAAGTTTAATGATATCAATAAATTACCTAGTACGTAATTACTATTTGAGAGACAACTTCTGAGGTTCTCTGAAATCTCCTCCATGAGACAGACCTGTGCAAGAAAGAAAAAGTGTGATGCAGTGCAGCAATATCCTTTAAGTGTTTTTGTTGAATATATCCCCCTTAGTGTGTGCAGAAAATACTCTTCTAATATAAATAAATTGAATACTAATAGGGAGAAAGTAATCCCACCTCTACATATGATGTTGAATACTGCCTGAAATGACTATTAATGATCAGAAACAATATCTCATTAATGCTCAGAAACAAGCAGAAACAGACCAGTAGAAGTTTCATCTTAATGGTCAACTACACTTCAAAAGAAAATAGATTATTTGTAATTAGGAAAGGGATAGGGAACTGCACACAAAACAGGATTGTGACATGATGAGATTCTATTCTATCCCCACAGTTATATGGGTAACAAATACTAATTACTTCTCTATCCCTACTTTCAATGACGTGACGCCTGAGCAAATGCAAATAAGTGGATTTGCTGCTTCCTCATCTATAGCATACGATTTTGTGAAGTGGTGTAATATCTAATCATACTTCTAAAATGTTCCAAAGCACTCGGAATTCCTTCCTTCTCCCTCCACTGTGGATTTGCATGGGGAGGAGAAGGCATCACAAAAACTGCTTTCTCCCCATCCCCCACACCCTGGGGGCTTGAAAGGGCAACAGCAAAAGGCACCTTTTACACACATGTGCTGACCCATGTGGAAGCCCACACTAGGAACCAGGCTTGTGATTGGCTGGGTTCCCATGCCCAGTATAAATTGGCAAGTAGACACTTTGTCTAAGAAAGGAAAAATAGAGCAAGGGAGAAGGTGCAAGGTTCCCACCTTGACAGAGCTCCTGTTTTGGACCATCCGTGCTTTTGGATGGTTCCTGCCTTTTTACACAGCTCTCATGTTTGCACCATCCCTGCCTTTGGATGGCTCTCCCCACTTTTACACCATTCTGTGCAAACTTGCAAGTTTGGCAAGTCCTGGGGTCCATCTGAGAGAGGTGCCGGTGGCATTCAGACCTAGCTGCTCTTAGACCACACAGCAGCTGACTTCCTGGCTGCTATTCAGAACTGGTGAGACCCTAGCAATTTGGCTCTCCCCTGCCACTGCTGAGGGAGCATAACTTACAGCAATCCCTGTGTGCTGGTTTGAGCCTAATTAGAATATTTCAACAAAAAAAATAGATTGTAGGATGTGAAAAAAATACAATGCTGATGTCTACTTCACTCATAGGTTTGCTGAGATGTATGAAAACAAGGACATGTAGATGAGACAGAGAGTCTCTCTGTGTCAGAGTTGGTGTGTCTTCTGGGCTTTCGCTCTTAACCAAACTAATCATTCTGCTTCTAACTCCCCTTGCCAATTCTCCAAACTCACCTTGCATGTAAGGTAGACCCTGGGATAAGGTAGAGGGGTGAAAAGAAAGTGGAAGGGTGGTTGGGAGCCCCTCCTAGGGACTCCAATTTCTGGGAGGAGTATTGTGTTTCTGTATTACTTTT
>VWZE01025181.1:16859-30794 GCA_013396675.1 Eubucco bourcierii | reverse complement strand
AATCTCCTTTTTGGGGTGGCAAAAAAAATACCCTGAAAAATAGGGGGTGGCAGGGAGGGAAATTCCCTGCCACTGCCAGGGGGGAGATTCCCTGCCACTGCCAGGGAGGCTTGGAACTAGATGATCCTCAAAGTCTCTTCCAACCTAAACCATTTTATGAGTCTATATCCCAAAATTAGTTTTGAATCTGTTTTTTTGGGAAGCTTAAAGCAATGAACAATTTTGACTTTAGGCAGAGGACACATTTAATTTTGCAGGGAATTTTAAAATCCTTTCCCTTTAATCCTTTTTTTTTTTTTTCCCCTTTTCTTTAGGGTGAAAATGGGGGAAAAAAATATATATATATATATAAAAAAGAAGCAAATGCAGTTGTGTAATCTTCACTTCTCACCCAAGCTTGGCCTCTCCCCTGATGGGTTTGGGCCAAAGGCAAAGAAGCTGGGAACAGCTTCCAGGGCAGGGTGAAGCAGATGAGGTCAGCACTGCCTGTCCTTACCCATTCCTGTGAACTTCACAGAGCTTCCCTGAAGGCAGAGAGAGGCTTTAAATTATTGCTGAAGAGCAGAAAAGAATTCAGCAAATCAGCAATGCTTTGGGTTTTGGTTTTTTGGATTATTTTTTTTTTATTGTAGCTTTTTTTTTTTNTTTTTTTTTTTTTTTGTAGTTTTTTTTTTTTTCTTAATTTTTTTTTTTTTTATTTTTGGCTGCAGCTCCACCACCACTGAGGAGGTTTAATTGTCCTGAGGAAGTTTAAATTGCTTCAAGTCTGCTGGAACTGCTGCAGGCTGGAGCCATTCTCTCCACCCCTTCATACCACACCGAGCCTCAACTATTCAGTGAACCAAAACTTCCCTGGCTGCAAACACATATTTGTCATTCCTGCCCATGTGAATGAGTAACAGCAGCAGCCAGGGCAGCAGCCTGGACCCTTGGAAGCATAGCAAACATTTTTTGGGTGCCATTTGAAACCCTTAACACGCTTCAGCCTTGAGTTTTATTGTTCTTTTCTGTCTCAAGGCCTCAGCCTTTCCCAGCAGTAAGTGTTGGGGTTTAATTCAGTGCTGACTGTCAGAGAGACCTGGTTGGAAAAGATCTTAAGATCACTGAGTCCAGCCAGAATCTAACATCAACTACCTGAAGGGTGGTTGTAGCCAGGTGGGGTTTGGGCATTTCTCACAGACACCCAGGGACAGAACAAGAGGACACAGCCTCAAGCTGTGCCAGGGGAGATCTAGGCTGGATGTTAGGAGGAAGTTCTAGGCAGAGAGAGTGATTGGCATTGGAATGGGCTGCCCAGGGAGGTGGTGGAGTCCCCATCCCTGGAGGTGTTCAAGACAAGCCTGGATGAGGCACTTAGTGCCATAGTCTGGTTGGTTGGCCAGGGCTGGGTGATAGGCTGGGCTGGGTGAGCTTGGACCTGGTTGATCTTGGAGGTCTCTTCCAACCTGGTTGATTCTATGATCTCCATGTACACAGGAGGCCATGTCCCTCAGCACCTCATCCAAACACCTCCAAGGATGTAGGACTCTAGCACCCACCCTGGGCAGCCTGTTCCAGTGCCCAATGACCTCTCCTGTGAAGAAAGTTTTCCTGGCATCCAATCTAAACCCCACTGGGTACAAATTGAGGCCATTTCCTCTCATCCTATCACTTGGTGTGGCAGCTGCACAAGCAGACACTGGGGCTGCCTCCTTGTGCCAGAGCTTTTCAGTCACAGAATCACCTGCTTGGAATTGACCTTAAGGTCCTTGAGTGCAACCAGGGCCAAACATCTGCCTGTGCACAGCTGTTAGACCACAGCCCTCAGCATCTGATCCCAAATGTCTTCTAAACACCTCCAGGCTCGGTGACTCCCTCACCTCCCTGGGCAGGCTGCTCCAGTGCCTGATGACCCTTTAGTGAGGAAATTGTTCCTCATGTCCAACCTAAACCTTCTCTGGTGCAACTTGAGGCTATTTCCTCTCCTGCTCTCACCTGTTACTAGGGAGAAGAGCCCAACACACAGCTCACTCCAGCCTCCTTTCAGGGAGCTGTAGAGAGCAATGAGGTCTCTCCTCAGCCTCCTCCACACTAAACACTCCCAGTTCCCTCAGCTGCTCCTCCCCAGCCCTGTTCTCCAGACCCTTCACCAGGTTCATTGCCCTTCTCTGGACATGCTCCAGCCCCTTTCAGGGGGCTGTAGAGAGCAATGAGGTCTCTCCTCAGTCTCCTCCACACTAAACACTCCCAGTTCCCTCAGCTGCTCCTCACTAACCCTGTTCTCCAGACCCTTCACCAG
This sequence comes from Eubucco bourcierii, assembly GCA_013396675.1. Lineage (NCBI taxonomy): Eukaryota > Metazoa > Chordata > Aves > Piciformes > Ramphastidae > Eubucco > Eubucco bourcierii. The sequence continues at coordinate 28,516 of VWZE01025181.1, read as the reverse complement.
CTTCATTGTCCTTCTCTGGACATGCTCCAGCCCCTCAATGTCCATCCTGGAGTGAGGAGCCCACTTACTAGGCTTGGGAAGCTGGGAGCTTTAATCTCATGAGTGACTGGTGCCAGGCTGTGATTAATCTGGCTCCAATCTGGAGGAATAAAAACCTCAGGAATTTGGAGAGGAGGAGAAGAGGGGAGGTTCAGCAGAATGGCCATGGGCACCCATGTGGGTAAACCACCCACTTGGCTTGCCTCAAGCAGTGAGGTTTGCACTTAGAGAGCTTCCAGAAAGCAAAGAGCAAAGAGGAGAAATCCTCTGTCAGAAGCAAGAGCGAGCAGCAGGCTTTGCCCTGCCACTCGCAATGGGTTCCAGAGATGAAATGGCCTCAGTGGGGATGGGACAGCAAAACTCTCTGCCCAAAATAACAACAATGAAGGTTCAACCTTCTTAAACTTCTTCTCAGCCACTCAGTAAGGATCTTGCACCCCCAGATTTGGTCCTTGCATCCCTGATTTCTAATGGACTACAGGTTTTGGGAGAGCTCCTGCCTGATCCCAGCTGTTGCTAACTAATAGATTGCTGCTTCAGGAGGGGTTGCTCTCAGGGCTGCTGGAGTGAGGCTGTGGACTGGAGCTGCAATGCAGAAATGAGATTTAAGCCAACCCTGTGGGTCAAACAAGGCATTTCTGGGGCATGCTGACCCTAGCCTTGATTTCCCCCCCAGGCTACCTGCAGCCAGCCAGATAAAATGCAGAGGTTTGCTCCATCTCTTTCATCAAATCACAGAATTGTTTTGGGTTGGAAAAGACCTTTCAGATCAACGAGTCCAAGCATTATGTAACCCTAGCAAGGCTGCTGCCAAGCCATGTCCCACAGCACCACATCTCTGTGTCTTTTTAAACATCTCCAGGGATGGGGGATTCAGCCAGCTCCATGGGGAGCCTCTTCCAGTCTTTGAAAGCATTTTTAGTCCAACCTATACCCTCTCCCTGGTGCAACTTGAGGTCATTTCCTCTTGTCCTATCATTTGTTCCCTGGGAGAAGATACCAACCCACACATTGCTCCAGGAGGAGATGCAGAAGGTGTCCCCTCAGTCTCCTCCAGACTAGACAACCACAGTTCCCTCAGCCATTCCTCACCAAACCTCTTCTCCAGATCCTTCAACTCATTACTCTTCTCTGGACATGCTCCAGCACCTCAATGGCCCTTCTTGGAGTGAGGATCCCAAAACTCAGTACTCAGCTGGCCTCATCAGTGCTGAGCACAGAGAGACAACCTCCTGTCCTTTGTTGGAGGGATTTGGTGTTCCCAGCCCCAATATCTGGAACCAGTGCTGTTTAACAGCTTTGTCAGTGCCATGGACAGAGGAATCAGTGCAGCCTCAGTAAGTTTGCAGATGGCACCAAGCTGTGTGGCACAGTCACCTGCTAGAGGGCAGGGATCCATCCAGAGGGACCTGGACAGGCTGCAGAGCTGTGCCCAGGCCAACCTCAGGACATTCAACAAGGCCAAGTGTAAGGTCCTGCACCTGGGTAGGCACAATCCCAAGCACAACTCCAGGCTGGGTGGGGAATGGCTGAGAGCAGCCCTGAGGAAAAGGCCCTGGGGGTGTGGGGNAGAGGGCTGCAGCAGCTCTGCTGTGAGGACAGGCTGAGAGTGTTGGGGCTCTGGAGTCTGGAGAAGAGAAAGTTTCCAGGAGACCTTAGAGTAGCCTTCCAGGATCTGAAGGGGGCTGCAGGAAGGCTGGGGAGGGACTTGCAAGGTCTTGCAATGCCAGGACAAGGGGCAATGGGTTTGAACTGGCAGAGGGGAGATTTAGACTGGATGTTAGGAGGAAGTTGTTTGCAGTGAGGGTGGTGAGACACTGGCACAGGTTGCCCAGGGAGGTTGTGGCTGCTCCCTGCCTGGAGGTGTTCAAGGTCAGATTGGAGGAGGCCTTGAGTGAGCTGTGCTAGTGGGAGGTGTCCCTGCCTATGGCAGGGGGTTGGAACTGGATGATCCTTGAGGTCCCTTCCAACCTTACCATTCTATGGTTCTATGATTCTCTCATTCTGTCTGTGCCCTTTCTGCTGCATTTCCACAACCTGGAGCTCAGACAGCACCAACATAGAAGGGTAGGTGGTGATGGGCAGCGACTTGGGAATCCCACAGCCCCCACTGCCATCAGGCCAGAGCCTGTCCCACCTCAGCAGCTCCTCAGGCTGAAGAAGGGTGAAGATCTGTGGTCTGCACAAGCTTTGACTGCTTTCAGAGAGAGGCAAGCACACAGCTCATTAGGCAAGTGTTGGATGCAGCAGGTTTCACACACATTGCCACCCTGAGATTTCCAGAGGCGTGGAAAGTGAGCTGTGCTAATTAAGTGACTCAGAAAAGACCAACTGGTCTTCTAACACCTTTTGGGGCTGGCATTGGAATGGCTTGCTGCCAAGCTTTTCATCTCTTCTTCCTACCTTGCTGTTTGCTAAATAAAAAGGGGTTCTCTGGAAACTCACAGGAAGCAGGAGCCTCTGGAGTGGCTTTGCCTCACCTGCAGCGCGCTCTGCTCTTGTGGGTTATAAAAGAAGGCATGGAGGGAGCTCTGAAGGACATCACTGATCCATCTCTTCAACTCCAAACCCCAACTTGCTCCATCCTTTCACCTCCAAACCTCAACCTGCTCCATCCCTTCACTTCCAAACCTCAAACTGCTCCATTCCTTCACCTCCAAACCTCAACCTGCTCCATCCCTTCACTTCCAAACCTCAAACTGCTCCATCCCTTCACTTCCAAACCTCAAACTGCTCCATTCCTTCACCTCCAAACCCAAACCTGCTCCATTCCTTCACCTCCAAACCCTAACCTGCTCCATTCCTTCTCCTCCAAACCCTAATCTGTTCCATCCCTTCCCCCCAAACCCTAACCTGCTCCATCCCTTCACCTCCAAACCCCAACCTGCTCCCTCCCTCCACATCGAAACCCCACAAAGAAGTGTGTGGGCTTCATTGTAACAAGCCAAGGAGTCAGGAGCTTTCTGAGCCTCCAGTATGTGTCACTGAGTTCATCTGCATTGCTCTGGCCTTGGTGTGGTGGAGGCAGCAACTGGGAATCACTGGGAGAGTGAGGCTTGGTGTAGGACTTTGTATCACCACAAGATTCCTCTTTTCCTCTCCAGGCCCAGGAGCAGACGCAGCAGGAGCCAGCAGAAATCACTCCAAAACTCTTTCTGCTTACATTGGATGAATTTTAAAAAATGAATTACTTAAGCTTAGTTATTTCATCTTGAAGGCAAGACTGAGCAATAAGAACCAAGTCCTGTCCTCAGATAAAACCCTGCCATCAATCTGGGAAGCTCAGGGAGCCTGGAGCTGTGCTTTCCCTTTTCCATAAGCTCAGCAGATGCAGGTGAGCAGCTGCACACTCTGGGCTGGCTCTTCCTTTCAGTTGGAACATGTGCTTGCAAAGTCAAAGGAGAAACTAAATTTATTTCTTTTTTTTTTTTCTTTCTTTCTACTTTCCCTCCCNTTTTTTTTTTTTTTTTTTTTTTTTTTTTCCCTCTTGGTCACCATAAAAGGGAAAGGAGCAAAATTCCAGAGCTGAATTTACTTGTCCTGCTGCTCCCTGACGTGGGAAAAGAATGCTGCGTCCTCCCACGTATCTGCTTCCCATCCCAGCTCCTTCTTCCCTCTGACTTGTCCATGCAGGCCCAACCTTTTCTGCCATGAGCCAACAATTAATTATGAGTTTATAATAACCTCTCCTAAAGAGAGGTGCATGCAGGAGCAGGGGCTGGATCCCTCCATGATTGCCCAGTCTTCCTCCTGACGGATTTTCCAAATCGATTGGAGCCACTCACAGTTTGCACAGCTCTGGGGGGACATCTGGCACAGAAATCTCTTCTGACCCCCTGACTAAGGAGTAATGATGAGGGAGAGGATTATCCAGCAGCCCAGCTTCTTTGTAGAATCATAGAAGTGTTTGGGTTGGAAAAGACCTCCAAGGTCATCCAGGTCAACCACCAACCCAGCACCATTATGGCCATGACCTCTAAGATCATCCAGGCCAACCTTCAACCCAGCACCACCATGGCCATGACCTCTAAGATCATCCAGGCCAACCTTCAACCCAGCACCACCATGGCCATGACCTCTAAGATCATCCAGCCCAACCTTCAACCTAGCACCACCATGGCCATGACCTCTAAGATCATCCAGACCAACCTTCAACCCAACACCACCATGGCCATGACCTCTAAGATCATCCAGGCCAACCTTCAACCCAACCCCACCATGGTCATTACCTTTGAGATCATCCAGGCCAAACTTCAACTCAACCCCACCATGGCCATGACCTCTAAGATCATCCAGGCCAACCTTCAACCCAACACCACCATGGCCATTAAACCATGTCCCAAAGTGCCATGGCCACAGGTTTCTTGAACATCTCCAGGCATGGAGACTCCCCCACCTCCCTGGGCAGCCTGTGCCAATGCCTGATCACTCTTGCAGCAAAGAAATTGTTCCTCATCTCCCACCTAAACCTCTCTACTGGTGCAACTCATTCTATCACCTGATAGCAGAGAGAAGAGCAATGAGGTCTGCCTCAGTCTCCTCTCCCTCAGACTGAACACTCTCCAGTTCCCTCAGCTGCTCTTCACCAGATCTGTTCTTCAGACCCTTCATCATCCTAATTGACTTCTCTGGACCAAACTCAGCCCCTCAATGTCCTTCTTAGAGTCTAAACTGCACCCAAAAATCCCAACTGAACTCAGGAATCCAAACTAAACCCAAGAATTTAGACTGGATGTTAGGAAGAAGTTCTTTACAGTGAGGGTGGTGAGACACTGGCACAGGTTGCCCAGGGAGGTTGTGGCTGCTCCCTGCCTGGAGGTGTTCAAGGTCAGGTTGGATGAGGCCTTGAGTGAGCTGTGCTAGTGGGAGGTGTCCCTGCCTATGGCAGGGGGTTGGAACTGGATGATCCTTGAGGTCCCTTCCAACCTTCCCATTCTATGAGTCTATGATTCTATGAATCCAAACTGAACACAGGAATCAAGATGTGGCCTCACCAGAGCCCAGTCCAAGGGCACAATCACTGCCCTGCTCCTGCTGGCCACACCATTGCTGATCCAGGCCTGGGTGCTGATGAACTTCTTGGCCACCTGAGCAGACATCTGACACAGCAATCTTCTGCCCTCCCACCTAATAAATAATAATGGGAGAGAGGATTAACCAGCAGCCCAGCTTGTTTATGCCATGGTTGAGGGAATATTCCTGGTGGGGATGGATTGAGATCCCTGCATGGGGTCAGCATTGGCTGCTTGAGGTCAGTCACAGCACTGCTGATGAGTTTCATCCCTGTGAGAGTCAGCAGGGGATGGATGGGGAATATTTCCCCCCTCTCCTCCCCCCCCCAAAAAAAACCCCAAACCCAAACCCAAACAATAGAAGGGGAATTGGGAATCCAGTTTTGGAATTATGTTACCTGGGGAATGGTCTTGTAACACTTTTCTCCTCCCAAAATGAGCATGACCACAATTGAAACCTAATTGCAGATGCTAAAATGGGTACATCCTAAGGTTTCTGGAATCTTCTGCACCAAGTGCAAAAGAAATCTACTCTGTTCCTGGTTGTCCTGCCAGTTTTCCAGCAGGTCCTGGGGCAAGCCGGTTCTTGTCTCCATAGCTCTTTCCTGATCTCCCACAAGGCCACTGGTAGGGCAAATCCATTGCCAGCTCTGGTATCTCCTGGGAGCCTGGGGTTTGGCTGGAAAGCCTGGTGGGTGCCTCTGATACCCACATGCCTGGATGCTGTTAGCAATGCCCAGAGATGCTGCCTGATGGTTCAAAACGTCAGAAGCACCTCCAGAAACCATACTTCAATCCCCAAAAAGGTTAAAGGAGGCAATCATGGAACTGGAGAATCATTTAGGCTGGAAAAAGACCTTTAAGGTCATCAAAGTCTTTAGCCCCAGGGGCCTGGCTCTGCTGAGCTGGAGGGAGATGAACCAAACCAGGTGGCTTTTTGCCCTTGGGTGGAGGCTGTGGAGATGCAGGTTGGGTTGTTGGTGGAGAGGTGGAGCTTTGTCCAGCAGCTCTGGGTTTAGTCATCAGCCCAGAATAAGAGAAGGATATTTACAAGTTCTTAAGGCAGAAAGCAGAGCTGAGCACGTGGAGACACACCAAGCCAAACAGGAGTGGTGTCCACCTCCTACTTGAGTGTGTCCAAAGGAGGGCAGGGGAGCTGGTGAGGGGTCTAGAGCACAAGCCTGGTGAAGAGGAGCTGAGGGAATTGGTATTGTACACCTGGAGGCTGAGGAGACACCTTCTGGTTCTCTACAACTCCCTGAGAGGAGGATGGAGCCAGGTGGGGGTTGGTCTCTCCTCCCAAGAAACAAGGGAGAGGGTAAGAGGAAACAGCCTCACATTGCACCAGGGGAGGTGTAGGTTGCACACGAGGAACAAGTTCTTCCTCAGAAGGGCTGTCAAGGCCTGGAAGAAGTTGCCCAGGGCAGTGGTGGAGTCACCATCATTCCTGGAGGGATTTAAAAGTCTGATGATGTGGTGCTGAGGGCCATGCTTTAGTGGTGACCTGGCAGTGCCGGTTTGAACTCAGTGCTCTGAAAGGTCTCTTCCAACCAACACAATTCTTTGATTCTATGCACCAAGGGACTCGCTCAGGCAGTAGTTTCCCCTTTGTACCCAAGCCTAGGAGACACTAAACCTGGGTGAGCAGACCCCCTGGCATTGAGGAGCAGATCTCCTTAGCAGGGAGCACTTGAGGAACAAAGCTCAGGCCAGATGGTCATGGTGCCAAGCTCCAGGAGAGCCAGGTGCACACTCAGCAGCTTTAACTGAAAGCTTGGAAGGTGGGAAAGGATGAGATCTGCACCCGCCCAAGGGTCGAGCCAGCAAGCCAGTCCCCTGGGCTTGGGTGAGGGTGGAGATGGCATCTGCTGCACTGGCATCCTTAACCACACCTGGAGCTGGCAGTTGCACCAGGCAAGCCAGCTCCTGTTGCTGGCACCTTGAGAGCCAAAGTGAATCAATCCTGGAGAATTCCTCGATGGAGGATTTGCTGCCTGAGGTAACGCTGGGGACGTCAGTGCCTGCTCACCAGAGAGGGTGAGGAACTACAGCTGATGATGTGGACACTGGGGATGGCCCCCACCCAGCCCCAGGGGTGGCAGTGCCAGCAGGGAGAGCAGGGCTGTTCTAAGGGCAACACCATCTCATCCAAATCTCTTTTAAATACCTCCAAAGATGCAGGACTCTACCAGCCCCCTGGGCAGAGAGAGTGATTGGCATTGAAATGGGCTGCCCAGGGAGGTGGTGGAGTCCCCATCCCTGGAGGTATCACAGTGTCACAGTATCACCAAGGTTGGAAGAGACCTCAAGGATCATCAAGTCCAACCCATTACCACAGCCCTCAAGACCAGACCATGGCACCAAGTGCCACGTCCAAACCTGCCTTGAACACCTCCAGGGACGCTGACTCCACCACCTCCCTGGGCAGCCCATTCCAGCAGTCAATGAAGACCAGCCTGGAGGGTGCACATAGAGCTATAGTCTGGTTGATTGGCCAGGGCTGGGTGATAGGTTGGGCTGGGTGAGCTTGGACCTGGTTGATCTTGGAGGTCCCTTCCAACCTGGTTAATTCTATGATCTCCATGTACACAGGAGGCCACGTCCCTCAGCACCTCATCCAAACCTCTTTTAAACACCTCCAAGGATGTAGGACTCTAGCACCCACCCTGGGCAGCCTGTTCCAGTGCCCAATGACCTCTCCTGTGAAGAAAGTTTTCCTGGCATCCAATCTAAACCCCACTGGGTACAAATTGAGGCCATTTCCTCTCATCCTATCACTTGGTGTGGCAGCTGCACAAGCAGACACTGGGGCTGCCTCCTTGTGCCAGAGCTTTTCAGTCACAGAATCACCTGCTTGGAATTGACCTTAAGGTCCTTGAGTGCAACCAGGGCCAAACATCTGCCTGTGCACAGCTGTTAGACCACAGCCCTCAGCATCTGATCCCAAATGTCTTCTAAACACCTCCAGGCTCGGTGACTCCCTCACCTCCCTGGGCAGGCTGCTCCAGTGCCTGATGACCCTTTAGTGAGGAAATTGTTCCTCATGTCCAACCTAAACCTTCTCTGGTGCAACTTGAGGCTATTTCCTCTCCTGCTCTCACCTGTTACTAGGGAGAAGAGCCCAACACACAGCTCACTCCAGCCCCTTTCAGGGAGCTGTAGAGAGCAATGAGGTCTCTCCTCAGCCTCCTCCACACTAAACACTCCCAGTTCCCTCAGTTGCTCCTCCCCAGCCCTGTTCTCCAGACCCTTCACCAGGTTCATTGCCCTTCTCTGGACATGCTCCAGCCCCTTTCAGGGAGCTGTAGAGAGCAATGAGGTTTCTCCTCAGCCTTCCTTTCTGCAGACTGACCATCCCCAGTTCCCTCAGCAGCTCAACCCTGTTCTCTAGACCCTCCAGGCTCTTTGCTGCCCTCCTTGAGCAGCACCACCAGCTCCTCATGCAGAAACCTCGTGGCATCCACACAGCCGCTCCGGAAAACCCAGGGGGATTATTTTGGGTGTTCAGTGCTCCCTGTGCCTAGGTCCCAGCAGATGTGAGGGGGCTGCAAGGGATGATAAAAGGTCTTCAGGACATGGTGGAGCTGCCCACCCCATGCTGGAGTTGAGTGTGCTCCTGCTTGGCAGGGCTGTGGTGGGGAGATTTGCTTTGGCTGTTGTGCAACTCCACTCGCAGCGTTTGTACAGGCATGAGGCTTGCTTCAGTGCTGGGGTTCAGGCCAAGTGCCCTCTCTGCCCTGCCAAGCAGGGTTCATGGAGCCTGTCTCTACTGCCCATCCCTTATAGAATCATAGAATGGGAAGGTTGGAAGGGATCTCAAAGATCACCCAGTTCCAATCCCCTGCCATAGGCAGGGACACCTCCCACTAGTACAGCTCACTCAAGGCCTCCTCCAGCCTGGCCTTGAACACCTCCAGGGAGGGAGCAGCCACAACCTCCCTGGGTAACCTGTGCCAGTGTCTCACCACCCTCACTGCAAACAACTTCCTCCTGACATCCAGTCTAAATGTACTAAAGTCTAGTCTAAAATACTCAAAACATAGATAAGTCAGTCTCTGGGGCACAGCATCTCAGGCTGTCTAGCTTCTGACTTTCTCCTGTCTGCTGAGTAACCTCACTAACCACTTTCCTTCTAACCCCCCTGGCCAGTCCTCCAAGCTCACCTTGCACATAAGGCAAACCTTGGGGTAAGGTAGAGGGGTGGAGCGAAGGTGGAAGGGTGGTTGGGAGCCCCTCCTGGGGTCTCTGATTTCTGGGAGGGGAGTTGTGTTTCTGTATTCCCTTTAACTTGTCTATTTCTGTAACTATTCCTGTCTGTTGTGTCTATATCTCCTTGTAGATTGTGCTAAGCTGTAAATAGAGCTTCAGTCCTTAACTTCCAGCAGGTTGAGTTCTAGTCTGGGGGATTTTACAAAGTGGGGGGTGGGGGCATGTGACTCCCAAACCATCCCAAGGTCAAGGGGTGGTCTTGCTTGGAAAGCCCAAGCTTTTGGTTGTCACCATGAAAGCATGACAAGCAGCACGTGGAGGGACATTCCCAGAGCTGGCCCAACAGCAGCCCTGCTTCTATTTATTTAAGAGACTCTCCCCTCCTTCAAGTGCAACATAAGCAAGGAAACTGGCCCGGGCTAAGAGCCAGGGTACTAGAGGAGGGATTCCTATCGCTCCTCTTCCTTCCTCTGCAGCAGGTGGGAATCCCCCTCCCAGCCTTCCAGCCCTCCAGTTGGTGACATCAGCAGATTCCCAGCAGCGCTCCCGTGGGCACCTTGTTAGCTTTGCACTGAGTCACCCTTCAGCAAACAAGAAAGATAAGGGAATGGCTGGCAGCCAGCCCAGTGGAGCAGATGCTGCCTTATTTTGAACTGCAGAAATTATTTATGTGCTAGAGGAAGGATTCCAGCATCTCCTTCTCCCAAAAACCCTGCCTAAAAGTCCCTGGTTTCTCCTCCTCACTCACTCTGGCCCTGGAGCAAGCCTCTGGCAAGGAATCACAGACTGGGTTGTGTTGGAAGGGACCTTTCAAGGTCATCTAGTTCAAACTCCCTGCACTCAGCAGGGACAGCTGCAGCTGGAGCAGGATGCTCAGAGCCACAAACAACTTGACCTGCAATGGCTCCAGGCATGGGGCAGCTACCACCTCTCTGGGCAACCTGGGACAGGCTCTCACCACCCTCACTGTCAAACATTTCTGCCTTCTCTTCAGTCTGAATCTCCCTCTTGCAGTCCAAACCATCACCTCTTGTCCTGCCACAACAAACCCTGAGAAAAATTTGTCCCCAGCTTTCTGCCCCTTCAAGCACTGCAAGGCCACCAGAAGGTCTCCCTGCAGCCTTCTCCTCCCCAGGCTGAACAACTTCAACTCTCTCAGCCTGGCCTCACAGTAGAGCCCTTCCAGCCCTGTCAGCATTGCTGTGGCCTCCTCTGGCCCTGCTCCAACAGGTCCCTGTCTGTGCTGTGCTGAGCACTCCAGAGCTGGCCCCAGCCCTGCAGGTGAGGTCTCAGCAGAGCAGAGCAGAGGGGCAGAATCCCCTCCCTGCCCCTGCTGCCCACACTGCTGGGGATCAGCCCAGGACACAGCTGGGGCTGTGCTGGCAATGCTGGGTGCTGGCTCTTGCTCAGCTTTGCACCCCCCAGCACCCCCAAGTCCTTCTCCTCAGGGCTGCTCTCCATCCCTTCATCCCCAGCCTGGGTTGATACTGGGAATTGCTTTGACCCAGGTACTGTGCCTTGCACGTGGCCTTGTTGAACCTCACAGGTCCTCTTCTCCAGCTTGTCCAGGTCCCTCTGCATCTATTCCATTTCTCAGGCATCCCACAGGCCTTCCCTATTGGTACCCTAAAAACAAGGACAGGCCAAACCATGCAGTTTGGGGAAAACCAAGCAGAGCCAACCCTCAGAGGGAGAAGATGTTTTATTAGTAAGAAAAGCAAAGCTCACCTTCACCAGCAGAATGATGTTTTCCCTTTTGAAACTGCCTCATGAAAACGAGGCCAACACTAATCTGAGAATTTCCAGCAGGTTAATTTCATGGCTGTATTTAATTTAAGCAGTCCTTAGCCTAGCTGAGTCCCTCCTTCCCAGCACCATCCCAGTGCTCTGGAAGTGCTGCTGACCTTTGGCAATGCAGCCTGACCTCTGGTCAGAAATGTGGCACAGGATGCTTTTATGTTTTAGCTCCTCCTTTATGGTGTCCATGGATGATCTTTGAGTGCCACCAAGCTCTGATGAGCACTGAGGGTTGCTGAAGCTGGCATTGCTTAGCTGAGGCCATGACCAAGGTGACAGAATCATAGAATGGTAAGGTTGGAAGGGACCTCAAGGATCATCCAGCTCCAACGCCTCTGCCATAGGGGTTACACATTTTACTAGTACAGGTTGCTCAAGGCCTCCTCCAACCTGGCCTTGAACACCTTCAGAGAGGGCACATCCACAACCTCCCTGGGCAACCTGTGCCAGTGTCTCACCACCCTCACTGCAAACAACTTCCTCCTAACATCCAGTCTAAATCTCCCCTCTGCCAGTTCAAACCCATTGCCCCTTGTCCTGGCATTACAAGACCTTGTCAATAGTCCCTCCCCAGCCTTCCTGTAGCCCCCTTCAGATCCT
>VWZE01025180.1:5290-16768 GCA_013396675.1 Eubucco bourcierii | reverse complement strand
CAGATTGGATGAGGCCTTGAGTAAGCTGTACTAGTGGGAGGTGTCCCTGCCTATGGCAGGGGGTTGGAACTAGATGATCCTTGAGGTCTCTTCCAACCTCACCATTCTATGATTCTATGATTCTATGATTCTACATAGTTATCTCCTGCAGCATTTCAGTTGTATAGGAGTTTGAACTAGCAGGATCCTGACCTGTTAGAACAGGGATGTGTCAGACTGTTGTTTAATATAACCAAAAGAGCTAGAGCAGGAACCCAAGAGGAAAATAATTAGGTCTACCTCAGAATTAGACTCACTGAATTTTTGCAGAGAAGAAAGATAGCATTTACTTCCACATAAATACCTTTAAAGCCATGGATGTCTGAAAGCATTTCTTGCACATTATTTTTGACAGCCTGGGGAGCCCATAAAAATAGAAGCTAGTCATGAATAATTTTTCAAATTGTACAAGGACAATGAAGATGGAGAACTAGATTTAATGAGCATTACAGTGAGGCTCCTACATAAAACAATGCCTCCGTATTATGACCCATACCATCTAATACCAGCAGAAATAATGAAATCAAGTCTTAGATGCATTTACATTGCTCATTGTTTGACATCCCGTCAACATCAGGCTCCACACTCTCTCCCAATCACAATTGTGCCCTATGTCCCCCTCACTAGCACACATGCCACCCCTTCCACACATGAAGCATCCTCCAGCATCACCAACAGACTTAATTTGTCATCAGGATAAGCCAAAGCTGTCTCAGGGCTGTGTAAGAGACATTGCTGAACACAGGCATAAACAGAGCCTGACCACAACCACGTCACAGGGAGAAACTGTTTCAAACTCTGCCACTGAACTGCAAACACTTGAGGGAACTTACCTGTCTCTGAGATTCTTTCCTCTGCATCAAAAAATGGATGAGAGTTCAACGGTTACATTCAGGAGGAAGATGATCAAGTCAGCCATGCCTTAGGAAGCTGTAAAAAAATACAAATTGAAGAAAAACTAGATATTAGAATTAAAATTGCCTTGACTGTATATCTCAATGTCCCACATTTCAAACTGCATTGCTGAAGAGTGCAAACTATCCTCTGAAGCCGGTCCTATGTGGACAGGCTACAAGAGGTGGGACATTTCAGCCTGGAGAAGAGAAGGCTTCCAGGAGACTTTAGAGTAGCCTTCCAGTATCTGAAAAGGGCCTACAGGAAGGCTGGGGAGGGACTATTTACAAGGTCTTGCAATGACAGGACAATGGGTTTAAACTGGCAGAGGGGAGATTTAGACTGGATGTTAGGAGGAAGTTCTTTACAGTGAGGGTGGTGAGGCACTGGAACAGGTTGCTGTGAAGGTTTGGGAGTTCCCCACCCCCCCACACTTTGTAAAATGACCCAGACTAGCACTCAGTCGGCTGGAAGTTAAATGATGAAGCTATATTTACAGCTTTGCACAATGTACAGCAGATATTTACACTATATACAGAATATTTACAGAAATATACAAGTAAAAGGTAATACAACAACACAACTCCCCTCCCAGAAATCAGAGACCCCAGGAGGGGCTCCCAACCACCCTTCCACCTTCTCCCCACCCCTGTACCTTACCCCAAGGTTTGCCTTACGTGCAAGGTAAATTAGGAGGATCGGCCAAGGGGGTTAGAAGAAAAGTGGTTAGTGAGGATTAATCAGCAGAGGAGCCAGAGCCCAGAAGCTGCTAGATCCCACCAGCAGCTCCNTTCAAGGCCAGGTTGGAGGAGACCTGTTCTAGTGAGAGGTGTCCCTGCCTATGGCCTCAGTTGGAACTGGATGATCCTTGAGGTCCCTTCCAACCTAAACCATTCTATGATTCTAAGATTCTAATTTTAATTTCCCCTTTGGATTTGGACATATAGAATCATAGAATGGTAATGTTGGAAGGGACCTCAAGGATCATCTAGTTCCAATCCCCTGCCATAGGCAGGGACACCTCCCACTAGTACAGCTCACTCAAGGCCTCGTCCAATCTGGCCTTGAACACCTCCAGGGAGGGAGCAGCCACAACCTCCCTGGGCAACCTGTTCCAGTGTCTCACCACCCTCACTGGAAAGAACTTCCTCCTAACATCCAGTCTAAATCTCCCCTCTGCCAGTTTAAACCCATTGGCCCTTGTCCCGTCATTATAAGATATGTCTGCTCTTTCAAGAGCATTGTCTTGCTATTCAGGCTAGGAAATAAAAAACATCATTACATTGTTTTTTCCCTGACTTCTGGGAGTGGTGACATCCTGGCAATACCCTAATGAGCCAGGACAGGCCTTTGACTTATCACCACTTCCAGGGTAACTCACTTTTCTAAATACTTCGTGTATTCTCTCAATTTCATATGAATCAGATCTTTAAACTTTACTTGAAATGACAGTCAAAAAGAAAGAATACACATACACACACACTACAAATAGTGCAGTATGGCATAACTGCACACACCAAAAAAAAACCATTCCATGAGTTACAATTTTCAGTGCTCAGTTATTTTCTTTGTATGAAGGAAAAATAACATATGTCCACTTATTTTCTGTATAACTACATATCAAAAAAACCCAAACCCTAAATCTTTATTTAATGCCACTTTAAAATCACTTAAGTCACCATTTTATTGACACATGACAATTTAACATTAGATTGCTTAGGGTGTACTATCCCAGTTTGTACTCTGTAGACTGAACACAGTTCTTAAAAATCTTTCATTTACCTGTTGGTATTCACATTCTTGTGCATTTATTTTCTTATGTGTTGATTTTTCTCAAATAGAATATTAATAAAGGATTAATCCTTTTCAATTATAGTCTATATAGTAACACAAAAATTGCAGGCTTGGCACAGCTTAAAAGCCTGCAGTAAAAGAGAGCTAAGTGTTGTAATAGTGGGAGTAGATAACACACAGTCTTTAGATAAAAGGAAGCATCTTAATCAATTTGCATTGGTTAATAATTACATGTTTTAATGCATCCTCAAGACAGAAATTCCCACTGAAGGTCTGCAGCAATATTAGGTTAGAAAGCAACATAATAAACACTAGAAAAAAAATAAGTACCTTGCAAGCCTAGATAACAATTTGGTAAATAAAAATTTTTGTATGTGTGTATGACTGCATATTGCTCCAATTTCACTAGAAGTATGTTACTGACTCTTGTAGCTGTAAGTAAAATGAGATGATTGTATGGTTATATCATCATAAGGATTATGGGGTTTGTAAGATACACAGAAAGTTTATGTCAAGTAATGACACACTTAACTGCCATCTGAACAACCATTAAGGCTTCTAACATCAGTTGTCAAAACATTTCACATTTCTTCTCATCTTGGATAAAAATGTTCCTTAAAAATACCATTTTTTCATACATGGTAAATTGTATGAAAATAACTGAAGCACATAGGCAGAGAAGATGCATATGAAACACAGAGGAATGAAAAGTAGGTACTGTATGCAGCCGTGTCCTTGCCAGCAGGGCAAGGGAGGTGATTCTCCCCCTTTACATTGCTCTCATTAGACCCCACCTGGAGTACTGTGTGCAGTTCTGGAACCCTTAGCACAGGAAGGACATGGAAGTGTTGGAGCGGGTCCAGAGGAGGGCCACAAAGATGATCAGAGGGCTGGAGCAGCTCTCCTATGAGGACAGGCTACAAGAGTTGGGGCTCTTCAGTCTGGAGAAGAGAAGGCTTTGAGGAGACCTGATAGTAGTCTTCCAGTATCTGAAAGGGGCCTACAGGAAGGCTGGGGAGGGATTATTTACAAGGTCTTGCAATGACAGGACAAGGGGCAATGGGTTTAAACTGGCAGAGGGAAGATTTAGACTGGATGTTAGGAGGAAGTTCTTTACAGTAAGGGTGGTGAGGCACTGGAACAGGTTGCCCAGGGAGGTTGTGGCTGCTCCCTCCCTGGATGTGTTCAAGGCCAGATTGGATGAGGCCTTGAGTAACCTGTACTAGTGGGAGGTGTCCCTGCCTATGGCAGAGGGTTGGAACTAGATGATCCTTGAGGTCCCTTCCAACCTTACCATTCTATGATTCTATGTCACTGGTGTTTCACAGCCCTGCCCTGGAGCTTCTAACAGAAATTGGGTATCAGGATTCAGCTGGGTTAACAGTTCTTACCTTTCCTGTGCTGGGAAGGGAGAGTGCTGCTGGGCAGACAGAAATTACTATTTGCATTATTATTCCTCTGAGAGAAAAAGTCATTCTTGTTCCAGGAATGACGGGGAAAGTAACTAATTGGTTAAAATACATATTTGTTTATACGGGTACTAAGCAGCTCTTTTAGTGTCATTAGACTCCTTTGCTTATCATTTCAGAAAAAGTTAGGCAAAAGTTACTATCAAATACCAATTTATAACACAGAAAAAGTATTAATTTTGCTAGTTCTAATTTCCACAGTCAGGTTCTGTCATGTGTACACCCTTTATTCCATCAGACATTAGAAAAGATAGATCCCACTCTTACTGACTTCAAACCTGATGCAAAAACCTACTGAAGTAAAGATAACAACTAAATTATCTAGAATATTTATTTACACGAAGAAAATCATAGAATCATAGAACTACAGAACTGTTGCAGTTGAAAAAAACCTCTAAGAACATAAAGTCCAACTTCCAACCTAACACCACTATGGCCATTAAGCCATGTCATGAAGTGCAATGTCTATACATGAAATTAATAGTCTAATTATATGTCTCTAAAATACCTGGCTATTACTTCACTATTGTTTCTTACCTCATTTCACATATATAGGTCAATATTTTAACTTCAAGATTTCCATCTTCATAAGTAGCTATTACTGCATATTACACAGATTTTTTTTTCTTTCTTTCTTTTTTTTTTTTTTTTATTACTATAGCAGAATTACAGTAATTAACTTTGCACCAATTACCGGGATGCATATTAATATTCATATACTTTTACAGAAAGAATGATCATGAAATCTCACAGCAGGGATGGTTATAATGATTCATTAATGTTCTGCACGGGTTTCTTTTCTAATTCATTAAGAAAATATTAACATAATCATGTGAAATTAATTTCTTTTAAAAAGTTGATATAAGCGAGGGATTAAGGGGACTGGTGCTAATATAAGAAACATGGCTTGTGCCATGCTTTTGGTCTCCAGAGGCTGACTATCATATTTGAGATATTACTTGCCACTGCACTTTGATAATGAAGAAGAAATCAGAAATAGATGGAGCCACTTGAGCTGAGAATTTCATTTTCACATGCATCCTGTTCTTTTATTCTGTTTGTTGAAAGGATAGAGACAAAGCCACGAATGGGAGGCTGAAAGAAAATAATAAAATGAAGTGATAGGCTAGAAAGGGGAAAAGTATCTAGAAAATGGAGTACCTAATGATAATAAAAGGTGAAGAGAAAGTTCAAGAAGAGTGAAGGAAAAGTTACCCAAATAGAAAGGACGAGAGAGTGAAAGTTAAATAGCCTCTCTCTCAAAAAAAAAAACAAAAAAACCCCAAAACAACCCAAAATACCCACACCAACAAAACAACAAAACAACAACAACAACAAAGCCAGAAAAAAAAAAAGCCAAAAAAAAAAAAACCCTCAACCAAAACCAACCAAACAAAAACTTTCAAGGAAAAAATATATAAAGCAATTATTTTTACATAATAATTTCCAAAGTTATATTGCACTTGGACCTCTGAACCAAAAAAAAGTGCACATGGAAATAACTTTTTTGCTTTGAATTCCTGAAAATTAGCATTTTTTAGCGTTGCTTTGCATCAGTGATGTAATAGTTAAACTTTGGTACAACTTCCCAGTTCATTCCATTATTTATTAGCACTGAAACTATTATTCTATGGCATATAGAGTCCCACCTTTCACAAGTAAATTATATGCACATAAGTTCTACTGATTTATGACAGACATCAAATAATTCTTATATGTGCTCGTATTATTCAAGCTATTGATGTGAGAGGATCATATCTCACTTTAAGCTGCAAATCTATACATATAGACGAGGAATGCAGTAGGGTAAGGACTCATGATGTGGCAGGGAGCAGAGGGAAGGACACTGCTGGATGAATGTACAATTGAGACAAGAGAGAGACAAAGAATGGCTGCTGCAAGTTACTCCTGCTACATATTAATGTGATTTTTTAAATATGTTGCAAGGTTTTTTCCCCTTCCTTTCTAAACACTGCTTTAAGTCTACAGTCTTCCACTTCAGAAATAAATTTTTAAATTTCTTTCTTATTTTTTTGAAATGACAACAATTACTTTCCCCTCCTTTTTCCTTAAAAAACATTAACTTAAATATTCTCTGGAACCAATTCAGAGTTCCTGAATTGGTATAATTAAAGTAGCTTATATGTTATTTTATTGAACTTTTTCTTCTCTCCTATAATCTTAATATTCTGGTTACAGAATCATAGAATGGTAAGGTTGGAAGGGACCTCAAAGATCATCCAGTTCCAACCCCCTGCCATAGGCAAGGACACCTCCCACTAGTACAGCTCACTCAAGGCCTCGTCCAACCTGGCCTTGAACACCTCCAGGGAGGGAGCAGCCACAACCTCCCTGGGCAACCTGTTCCAGTGCCTCACCACCCTCACTGTAAAGAACTTCCTCCTAACATCCAGTCTAAATCTCCCCTCTGCCAGTTTAAACCTATTGCCCCTTGTCCTGTCACTGCAAGACCTTGCAAATAATCCCTCCCCAGCCTTCCTGTAGGCCCCCTTCAGATACTGGAAGGCTACTCTAAGGTCTCCATTTGATCACTAAACTCAGCTATTTTAGTTTTATACTTACCATAATTTTGTGTTACTTTTAGGTAAATAAAACAACTTTTAATACAGAACAATTCTTTACCCCATTTTTTTCATATTTACAGTAATTACAAAGGCCTCTTAAAATTCCCATAACATTATTTCTCTTATTTGCATGAAAAAACACACCCTAGAACAATCATTTGCAGTAAAGCCACAGTTCTGAAGTTTTTAGATTTATAGAGATAATGTTCAGTTCAAACACATAACAAAGATCCTCAGTCTTCTATTGATGTGTGTTATTGATGGTTTCTGAATGAGGAAAGGGAGTACACTCAAAATATACTCAAGGGCACCTTTCCATCTTTTTTTCCACATGATCTTTTCTCTTGTAATGCATTTTGCTTGTGACTTTGCCTGCTTGCTCGTGGGAAAGTAATTTTACTGACATGTAAATTTTCTTTTAACAAAAGGAAATAAAACCACTTTCTGAAAGCTGTCAAGTTTATTATCATCAGGAAAAGCTCTGCAGATTATTTTTCCTCATTAATAAAATCAGAAAAAGGGTATTTAAAAATGTATATGCCTATTTTAAACACTTTTCTATGACAGTGGATCTTTTGTTTTGGCTTTAAAGAACATTAGCTTCCCCCATCTTTACTAGCATCCCATTGCTTTTTTGCCTCTTTGTTATAAAACTCAGGTTTCTAGCTTCAACTAATAACAACGTTAGTAGGAGTCCCATCCAAATTCATCATTCATTAACTGTTGTTATATGGAGATTTGTTTCAAATTTCTCTTGAAAAATCAGGCAGATTAAAAGGAAAGAGAAGGGTGGGGGGGAAAAAAAGTGCCACACTACACACAGAATGGAGATGTTTTCAAGCTGTCTTAAAGAATGAATATTAAACTCCACTGCTGTTCTGGCAAGTGGGCCAGGCAGCCACAGAGGTAATTTACTGTTAAGCCCTAAGCAGATCTAAACTTTTGTGTTACCTCTTTAAAGCCTTGTGAACACTTTAATTATAGTCATTCTTTGAATAAAATTGAAGTGAGTTAAAAGAAGGCTGCAGTTTCAAGGACAGATTCAATAAAGAGCCTCACACTGCCAGGCACTACCATAGCAATGAACACTCAAACAAAAATAGATAAAAAAAAAAATTAAAAATCAAGCCTTTCACATATGTAGGCATACATACAGTGAAGAATATGAGTAATCATAGAATCATAGAATCATAGAATGGTAAGGTTGGAAGGGACCTCAAAGATCATCTAGTTCCAACCCCCTGCCATAGACAGGGACACCTCCCACTAGTACATCTCACTCAAGGCCTCGTCCAACCTGGCCTTGAACACCTCCAGGGAGGGAGCAGTCACAACCTCCCTGGGCAACCTGTGCCAGTGCCTCACCACCCTCACTGGAAAGAACTTCCTCCTAACATCCAGTCTAAATCTTCCCTCTGCCAGTTTAAACCCATTGCCCCTTGTCCTGTCATTGCAAGACCTTGTAAATAATCCCTCCCCAGCCTTCCTGTAGGCCCCCTTCAGATACTGGAAGGCTACTATCAGTCTCCTCAAAGCCTTCTCTTCTCCTGGCTGCAGAACCCCAACTCTCTAAGCCTGTCCTCATAGCAGAGCTGCTCCAGCCCTCTGAGCATCTTTGTGGCCCTCCTCTGGACCCGCTCCAACTCTTCCATGTCCTTCCTGTGCTGAGGGTTCCAGAACTGCACACAGTACTCCAGGTGTGGTCTGACGAGAGCAGAGTAAAGGGGCAGAATCACTTCCCTTGCCTTGATGTTATGCCAATATCTTGTAGTGCTGTGACTACTGCAGTCTATGCATGCAGAAGGGTATCCACCTATCTAACTAAGCATCAAGGTATAATTTCAGAGCGCACATACCACATTCCTTGGCCACTGCAAAGGATGCTAGCACTGGCCTGTAGTGGTAGTGAAATTCCAGGTATTTGGGCTTTAGAAGGAGCACTCAGTGCTACTTAGTGCCCGTAATACCATACAGTGGTTTAGGAGCTTCCCCCAGCATCAGAATTACTGCGTCCTTATTTCACATGTTTTGAAAATGAAGACTTGTTTGGCAATTCTGAGGGTAGCTTGGTTTTTTGTTTGTTTGTATAAAGGCAGAACAGAGTGAAGTTTTTATACAGTCAGAACAAGGTGAAGATATTCATTGCTAACAATGCAAAAATTGCATTTACTGAAATGTTCTTCACTGGTTACTATACTTTTTGCTGCATCTTGCTGAGCTTAGAAGTTCTAGTATCAAGTACAGATGAACCTTGTGCTGCTGGTCTCTTACAGTCTTGGTTTATTGTAGCTCTAAATTTTAAGTGACCATGCTGAAGCGCTGTCATGAAAACAAGAGTGGTGAAACAATCCCATTAAATAATCCAATCATAGAGAATTTTCTACAGATCTTCTATCTGCACTACTCATTTTGCTCATTTATCAGAACCAACTCTTGGAAAATGGTGTTCTCTCCTTCGTCAACACTTCTGTGACAACCTTTTAGCTAATTCTCCTTTTGATCATCCTATTAAAAATGGCAAAGCTGATTTCCATTTCTTATGTCAGCTAAATCCATTTCCTTAAGAGTCTGAAACATTCTTCATCTCTAACTTGTTATCTAGGGTCAAAGCTGTTCAGTAAGACTTTTATGAAATCACTGTCCCCTTGTTACACTCTCTTCAGTTTGCCATGGGTTTTGTGTTCTGGGGTTTGTTTTTTTTTGGGTTTGGTTTTTTGTTGGGTTTGGGGTCTTTTTTGTGGGGGGGTGGATGCTTATTTGGGTGGGTTATTTTGGGTTATTTTGTTGTTTTGGGGGTTTGGGGTTTTTTTGTGGTGGTGGATGTTTATTTGGGTGGGTTTGTTTGGGTTATGTTGTTGTTGTTTGGGGGGTTTGTTGGGGTTTTTTGTGGTGGTGGGTGTTTATTTGGGTGGGTTAGTTTGGGTTGTTTTGCTGTTGTTTGGGGGTTTGTTTGGGGTTTTTTTTTGTGATGGTGGTGTGTGTTTATTTGGGTGGGTTTGTTTAGGTTGCTTTGTTGTTTTGGGTGTTTGGGGGTTTTTTGTGATGGTGGTGTGTGTTTATTTGGGTGGGTTTGTTTAGGTTGCTTTGTTGTTTTGGGTGTTTGGGGGTTTTTTGTGATGGTGGTGTGTGTTTATTTGGGTGGGTTTGTTTAGGTTGTTTTGTTGTTGTTTGGGGGGGTTATTTGTTTGGGGTTTTTTTTTTTTTTGGTGGTGGTGGTGATGATGGTGGGTTTGGGACTTATTAAATAACATGTTTCATTCTACATCTTGTATCTGAACCAACTCAGTATCAACTGCAGGCACAGCCATCTTGCTGCAGCTGCAAATTCATCACATTGAAAAGATAATAACTAAAATTATACTTGAAAGGTGTCCACCTAACTACATAACATTTAATAAACCAGACTATCAAATATATGCAAAACCTGCCCTGTTTCAGCATGCACTCATTGAATCATTTCTATCCAACATCAAATATCATATGCACCAGCAACCACAATGTCTCATTTGTGAAATCTTCTTCATTTGTTACAAAATTAAATAAGGAACATAAAACACTCAGGTGTTTTGAAACTGTTATCCTCTATGAGACAGATGCCAAGACCAGGATACTGTGAATAGTCTGACTTCCACTCAGTTGTTTTTAATATTTCAGCAGTGCCTGTGTACAAAGTTAATTTGTATTACCTAGCGAATTCTTGACTTGCTAGGAAACCAGGAAAGCCTCTAGCATCTACTACCAATAACCACTCCCTTTATACATAAGCTTGCAGTGTTGATTACAAAGATAACCATAATTAAACATTTTATCTTAATAAAACATAGACAAGTGAGTTTTTCATGCAGAAAGCAAGGTAATTAATACCAAAAGATAAAATTCTACCACTGAATCAGACATTAGTTCAAAAGAAATCAAGAAATGCAAATTGCAGTCTGGTTTTCAGTCTGTAGAGGACCTTGCTTTAAAATCCTATGATTTTAAACATAGGAAAAAAACAGGACATGTTTTTTCCCCTCTTGGCTTCCAAATAAAACTAGACAAAGCAATACATCTAAAAACAACTTTTAAAAATTTGTTGTTATACTGTGGCCTTGACAAAATAATGACTCAAATAAGTTTGAGAAAGGCAAGCTGATATTCGGAAGAATGTTAAGTACGTCAGGCACCCTTAGATGAACTTGAGCAAAGACACTAACTGCCACGTATCCAGAAGTGATTAATAGTGTAAATTAGTGGTTAGGCAGGCATGTCATTAGCATTATTTGAACCTATCACTGCAACAGCTGTAAAGCATAAACCCAGAAGCAGGTACCACTGATCTCATTGTATGGTAAATATTGCTCCTTCCTGTAACAAACCTGTACCCTGCAGGCACCAATTACTGTATTCTTCCAACATTCAGCATCTCCCAGGACAGGATAATACAGGGTCCAATTTCTACTATATATTAGCTATATTGGGCATTAACCATTATACAGCAGTGTTACATCACTTTGCTTTGCAGACACAATCTTTAGAAAGATTCTGCATAAGGTTCTGCACACACTCATGTGCATCCCAATGCTGCTTGAAAGGCACTTTGCTGTTGCTTACAAAAGCATCAGTGAGCATTCACTTCATGGCTCACAATAAAGGACGTTTTGACACAGAAAAAAAAAAAAAAAAAAAAAAAAAAAAAACAAAAAAAAGTGAAAGTT